>JAPZPC010000142.1:0-99284 GCA_037952705.1 Haplographium delicatum
ATTGGACTATGGAGTTCATCTCTATGACTGTCCAATCCATGGATTCGTCGTATAGACGGATACCATACTACATATAGAGAGAATTATAAATAAAACTAGAATAACCCTGGGATATTCTATTACTCATTTCTTCTATTATATATTCTAATAAATAGGATATTTAAATTTATAAAATCTCGTGTCGTCTATCGTTCACTCGTCCTCCTTCTCCCTCTCCCTCTTCCTCTTCCAACAACCTCAAAGTCTCCACCTTCGCAACCTTCATGCGCATTCGGATTTTGTGCCTAGAATCCTACCCCCTTCCACCAGGCTCCCTTGACCGGCCACACTGCAGCTGAGAAAACCGCGCCAGCGAGATGCGGGGCAGCTTCAACCAGAATCCGAGATCGACCCTACGGCTTCGATACTGCTGAGCAGCTGTGATGCGGATTCCATCGTAGGTGCGCCTCATATTAGCCTCACTACGAACTCGACAGCGTCCAGACCCTCTCGCAATCTGCCTCGTCGTCACCGCCTCTCACTGCAGCGCGCTCCGGAGACAGACGTCGTGGACAAGGCTTGCCGTCGTTGCAGCACAGCAGCCAGTCGCAGGAATATCTCGAGACCACGTGGCCTGGCTTCTGGATCTCTGTTTTGTGGTCCAACACATTCACATCCAACTGCCTCTGCAGCCTGCTGGAGGTTCTTGTTAGCAATAGAGAATTTGGTAGAGGTTTCTAAAATCGAATTTCCAAAATATCGGGTAGATGGCCTCTCGAATAGCTTTGAAGGCGAGAGTGGGGACTTTATTATTCTCCACATACGCCTCTATGGAAAACTTCCACACATCGAGATATTACCATCTAACTTATACAACCCCCCTCCATAGTTAAAGACTTTTAAAAGTACCTCGAAGCTGCGAGATCTAGCTTACACTAGAAAGTGATCTAATATACGGCCTCTTCGACTAGGCTACAAAACCCGTTTTGCCACTCTTTAAAAATCAGGGATTAGGACTACGAAATACAAGTAAATTACTAGTCATGGTCCAAGATTACTTATACCCAGAGACCTTTCATTGCGAATTTAGAGTTGTTAATAACAAATTGATCCCGGGACATATTTAACGACAGGAGATCTAGGACGCTTAAGGACTATTTAAACTTGGTAATAACTTTGTCTATTTAAAGGCATAGGTACATTCTATATACCCTTCTCAAGTCGAGATCTACTATGCCCCCCATGTATTATTTGTAACCTCCACTTCTAAGGCTACGCCACGCCGTATTGGCCAGGGCTAAACTAGCCAATCAAGTACTTAGAAACTTCTAGAATTGCTCTGTTCTTGGCTATATCTCCTGGCAGAAGAGCACATTCTCTACTAATTAGGGAGGCGGTCGAGACAGCGGTGCGGAAATAGAACTTAGTGTTCAAAGTGGAGGTTACAATTAATACATGGGGGGGATAGTATTATGAGAACCCGGATAATACGCCTAATCTTCCTAATACTTAGCTATACAGGGTTTGTATAGATAGTTAAATACTTTTTTTTTAAAAGTCTACCAATAGGTCTAGTAGGGACGAATTCTATAGTCTAATTCATATTTTGTCCATTTTATCTAAATATTGTCTAACACATGGATTAGACATATAGACGAATACCGTACCACATATACCACATATAGATAGTTTAGTTACTAGATCTAATCATGAATAATTTATTTATCTGCCTAGTTATATATAATATGCTCCGCTTAGATAGATAGATTAGCACAGCTGAAAGCTGGCGGAGTGCCATCTGAGTAATCAGCGATGATGGCTTCAACGGCAGCGTAGAGTCCTGGGCCAAGTAGGAACAGCCCGCAGATCATCACAAAGACATGGATGGCAGTCATAACAGACCTGCCTGCACTGGCAAACAACTTTCCCTTATAGAGCTGCCAGTACGCGACAGCGAAGAAAATGAAACCGAAGAACGAGTCGAAGGCGGCACCAAGGAGGGATAGAAAATCTCCCATGCTAGGAACGACCTCGGAGAAAATAAATGCCACAGCCCAGATACTGGCCATGACCGCAGCCCAAACACCCCATCCAATGACGGTGTTGCTGTGTGCATGTCTCGATTTGCCCATAATTCGGAAGTAGATGAATTTAGCACTGACGTTCGCATAGATGACACCAATAACAAGGGTAGGGACTATAACGAAAGCGAAGGATGCCTTCTTATAGGCGACGACGCCTAGACTACCGAAAGCCGGGGCGGTGGAGTATTGGCCCAAGTATCTAAATCCAATTGCAGGGGGGACAATGAACAGGAAGACAGAAATAGCAGCAAGCACTGCAAGAGATTTTGGGAAGTCCTGTGGTCGTTCCATCTCGGAGATAAAGGTGGGAAAAAGGATCTGAGGAACCCAGAGAAAAGTTATATTTAGGACGGCGTTCAAGCATGCGACCCAAGTGGTGCCAGGGAGAGGGAAGGCGTAGGTTCTAACCAATCCGTCGGTAGGGTAGTCTCCACCGTAGCCGTACAGAGGGGCATTCTCGATTCCAGCAAATATGAGAAAGAGAAGGATAGCTATTCCCATGCAGGTGGCTGCGAAGCGGATCAATGATAATTAGCAGGCAGTCCATGTAAGTAAGTAAAGTAGTGAGCGACGACTACTCACCTGAGAACATCGACATGAATGAAACATGATTCAATGTCCTTGGTAGGGACATCACGATACCCATCAGCATCACGATAACAGAAAAGACTACAGTGCACAGCGAGTGATCCGACAGAGTGTTGAGGACTTTGGCACCGGTAAGGATGTGGAATCCGATTAGAAGGATGTTGTTGGCAAGCAACATGAAACCGGTGAATTCATAAGCAATTCGGCTCTTTCCAAAGGCGTAGTATCCAAAATCACCTATTGTCCATTAGTTTCATGGACCATTAAAAGGGTAGAGACTTTTATAAGGCTCAAAAAGGGGCTTACAAATATCCTTAATTTGAGGGTACTTCATAATGAACTTGTGCATCGTAATGGAAGTGATCCAGAAGAGGGCACCAGCGAGAACCATGGTGATAATTCCTGGAACCCACCCCAAGACGCTCAAGACATATCTCCGTTAGCGTTGCGAAAATTGCGCCTACGATGGGAGCAAACCTACGAGAGTGACCATGTCTGGGCCATGATCGCAAGACAGACTTGGTCTCCAGCTAGCAACCACGCTGCCTTCTGCCATGACATGGTTCGGAGCTTGATATCATGTTGATGATCTATAGAACAAAACAATCCAAACGCTTGTTAGCCAGCCGCCACAGATTTAGGATGTCGGATCGGATCGATTGAACTCTTACCTTCAGCAATCAGTGCTGTCAAGGTGTTGACCGAGTTGGAGCCATCGGACTCGTTCCCACCAACGACATAGCTAGGCTCCTGCTTTTCATCCGGGTAATTGAGTTTGGTAGACATCGTGACAAGGTGTTCCCGGAGAAAGTATGTGCAAGAGATCTAGATGCAAGGAACTGCGGATCCTGCAGGTTTACTTATACAATCCAGTAATACAAGGGAAGGCAAAATGCCTGTACAGGATATTAGATCCGTGTGTTGCTTGGGAATGTATGGCGTTATCATGAATGCCATTGCGTTATCAAAAGTGGATATGTCGAGTCGGCCTAGTACATTTTCCCGGGAATTTGATTGGTACCTGATCACGAGAAGGTGTGGCGCCGGGAACGCCGATCGAACGGGGCCATTGGGGGCTTGAGACCCAAGTTAGCAGTCCACGCTAGCGGTGGAAAAGCTACAACGTATCAGGCATACCGATCCTGCGGAATTCCCAGGCAGAAAGAGAAGAGGTACAGTACTGTACAGTTTCGCCACTAAGTTCGACCCGGCATAAGGCGTGCATTATCTATTATATTCTTGATATACTATATTTACCCACCGCAACAGTCTCTAAGCTCGGTTTGGTAAACTACATATTGGCTTTGAAAGTACCCTCTATTCACGCAACCTGTGTGCTAGAGCTAGAGCTTATTTAAAGTTTCACAAAGAGGCCTCCTTCTTAGCTTCTTACTGCTCCGTATAAAACCAGGGCCTCCGAATTCCATACTCCTCCCCAGGCACAGCCATAGGTACTGGGACATTACCATTGAAGATGCCCATATCAGGATAACCCTCCTCTCTAGGATCATGACTTGCGGCGCGCTCGGTGCCAGGTAGATTCCGTGCTTGTGTTACTGGGAAAACAACCCCGCATTCCCAGTTTCTGCAGTTAAGTTTCGGTTCTTTCGACGATCTATCTTTGACTAGGCGGCCCCTTTCATATCTCGAAGTTAGCTTAGCTAGCCTTGAATCCCAATTTTGTTTATAGCGCTGGATAGACTTTTATAAAGAGGGACCCAACTAAACACTAGAATTTGAAAGTAGGACAAGTAGATACCCGGCATTTTCGATACCGATTCCCATGTGAGAGATTGGAGAGTTTTTCTAGAATGAATATGCAAAAACAAAAAGATATGGACCTCCAGATCATGACTTGACTTACCAAGCGCTTTCTGAACAATTAGCACTTCCAATATATGCCCAAGCCACACTCCCTTGTGAGAGCTGATCTTGTGACCTGGCAAATATCATCTTACTGTGCACCAACAAACCTGGTCTCTGACTCTTACAGTCCCGCATGAGCGATCTCGGGAATTTATCTGAATCGTACCACCTTGAGTGGAAACATACAGTGCCACCGGCCTGGTGGATGTAGAAATCCGATTAGAATAAGCTGAAATTGTTTAAGTCAAGGAGCTGCTCACGTTACTACCGCCCCTACTTTCTACTACAGTTTCCCGGGTAGGAAAATATATTCGGCAGCGGCTTTTCAAGTCATTTGACAAATTGTGTTCAGCGTCAGTTGATTTCTTGCTCTTTGATACCTTATTCGTTCGCCACAAATATTCAGTCAATCCATGGTCACCTACGGATTCAAAAGTCAGAAAATTGGACTTGAAATCATCATTGTTGTCAAGCCATAGAGGTGGGCCGTTGGAGTGAAGGCACTTGACCTTGTAACGTAGGTATTCGCTCTTAAATATTTCGTAAGATGAAATCGCATGTGTATAGTAGTGCCAGTTACCTTGTGCAGCCAAGACCATACACTTCAGGAAATTCTCATCCAGGTCGCCAATGGAAGCTGCCTGCGTCCGTATTAGCATTGTGGTTACGCAAGTCGACATTGGCAATTTAGAATTCATACAAGGATGTCAATATTCGGCGTTTTGTCCGTAGCTAGACCTAGCTTTCGAATAGCAGAGCCAAGGCCGCAATACCCTGTTGTTGGCCAATCCAGTCCAGTATGAGACCCTCCACTATACAAGCAGGTCAGAAAGTTATCTAATTAATCAGATGTATGTCTTCTCCTACATGGAATGCACAAACGCCAGCCTTTCGGTTTGAGAGAAATCGAACTTCCTAATACTATCAATCGTAGTTTGATCAAGTCCCATGGCTGTTACAAAATGTAATAATTCACTTCCAAAAAATGAAAGCGAGCCTAAAGCAGTCATTTTACCATCAGGAAGCCTTGGAAGGTCTATCATAAAACAAATCTTCATTAATTAGCAAAGTATGCGAACGATTGGGGGTGTTTACATTTTCCATAACGCCTGTTTCTCCCCAGTCATAAGGGACAAGGTTCGCGCTGGGGACGACTATTCGGAGGTGAGAACGATGGGAGAGTAGCATGAGTTTACTATGCATGCAATACATGTTTCCTTCCATCGGTGGAAAGCAGAATCGAAACGTCTTTGGCGCTCCGGAACGTAAGTTTTGTTTCTATTAAATTTGTTAACATTTGTGAGTGGAAAATTGAGGGGTGGATTTCGAAGGCTTCACGACCTATAACACAAGATGAAGCAGAGCCAGATTGAACGGCAAATAGCCCGAATTATAACTGGCCTGGGGAACTATGTTCGGCTATGCCAATATAGATGGTATAACTCGTAGGATAATGACCTCTAAGACATAAAAATCGAAATCCGCAGGGGCGTTGAAAAACTTACTTCGGCTTCTCCCTTTGCTTGGAGGACCCATAATACCTTCGTAGTATCGTTCAACTTGCTGATAACCCAGTCGGGGTCAACCTGAAAAGAGCTCAGGACGGCAAAGTCCAAGGTGGACTTCTGTAAAACCTCCTCAATCATAATATCGTCATCTTGGCGCGAAAATCCACGAGCCCAGGTTTTTTTTACAACCCCGTTAGGAAATTGAACACCATACGATTTGAAAGCTGGCCCCTTTTCTCGCTCGTGCTCTTGGGAAGGGTTTAGTGATGAATGATTGGGTTGGAAAGATTGATGATCCTGTGCCATAAAAAAATTGCTATCACTACTCAGCGTGCAAGCGCGATCTTGGTTTCCAGCGCTTGGGGAGCCAAGGCTAGGGGTGTCAGGATTCTGAGCAATTTTCTGCACAAAAGAAGACACAGAGGTGCTAATTTTTGTCTTCATGTATAGTTGTTCTGGGTGTTGCAACAGGTTTTCCGCTTTCCGCTTCCTTGATTCGACAGCATCACTTGCGTGCTCACCCATTCTCCTTTGAGCAGCCCTCACTAAGCGTTCATCTTCCATTTGCCTCCGATTGAGCCCGGCCAGCGTGGAAAGCCCCGAACTTGACAGCGGGGAGTTAAACCTAGAGGGCGGAAGGATTTTGATGGGAGAATTCGCTCCGTGATCTTTGTCTTTGTCAATACCAGCACGAGCCGCATGCTGCTTGCCATTTTTGCCATTTTGCTCCAATGAAGGCACAAAAGACTTCACGCCAACAGGGGCATCCAGATCATCGTCCTCATCATCGTCATCAAGGAGGTCCGCAGCCCGTGCTCCCTCCGGTTTGGGCGATATCTCCTGCAACGACAGGGCAATAGCTCTCCTAAGGTCTTCTTCACTCTCGGTGTCTGACATGATATATGTCCAAGGTCCGATACTTCGAGGGCAGATCTAAGTATCTATACTTTTTATCAGCCTCTTTCTTGGGGTCCCGGATTAAGTTGACTCTCGTAATTCTTGCCCTGGTACGAAGTCCTGAGCCGAAGATGAGATAAAAATGACTATGAGAAGCGGAATATGTAATGCGCTCATAAGGATGCCTGTAATAATTACCTTTGCAGTCTCTCGTTCGGTGCCCTAACCACAGTGCTACCTAGCAATTGCTAGAACGTACAGTATGGTATAGTAACCTTAGGGTTAACTTTAGCGAGCACCGTACGAGACTCGGTAGCCCAGCGGGGTTTAACCACTCTTTCCGTTACGAGGTTAACACGGTTCTCAGCATAGCAGAGACACAGTACAAATTAAGCACAAGCTCCTAAGTACCATATTGCATCGATGTTCCTGGAGATCAAGCTGTATCGATTTCCAAAATGAGGCTGTATAAATGCCCAGTTGGATGAACGACACCATTCAACTAGTTCTGAAGTCTGAGGATCCCCAGAGATGCTTGCTAGTGTTCCTCTTGCAGGTACATCATTTAAAATCACTTGCTATTATCTTGTAGAGAGAGGCTTGAACCTTACCGGCTAGTACCTCCCCACTTTGATGAAAATAAACAATTAGATGAAGCTATATCAACGCAGAGTATCTTTCAGCGTCGCCTAACGTACTTCACAGAACCAAATCCATTCCTCAATCGCATAACTTATCGGCACTACATCGTACGTTGGAATAGCAGGTTGGAATAGCAAATTTTTGTCTCGGCCGCGCATGTGAAATATGATGACCAAATGGCCTCCGCCAAGTGTGCACCAGTATTCTATTGGAAAGTTTCAAGATGAAACAAAATTTAAGAAAAGGGGTTAGAAAATAGTAGAAGGGCGGTGTGGAAAATTGTAAGAGCAAGACACCAACAGGTTGCGGTCGAGAACCTTGAATGTAAGATCACTTGCGCTCAGGAGTAACCAAGAATACCAAGATGCACAGTTCGGATTCGTGACATATAGTAATCTTAGATATCAAGATCAATTTGTCAAATAGGCTTTAGAGTAGGCAGGATTACAGTACTAATCGGTTGATTGGGCAGTTCAAGCAACCAGTGACATCACACTGTTGGATAAATAATATATTTTTGCAAGATTTGAAGACCCACGTCCAGTTGCATGTAGTCATCTAACCTTAAAACCCGGTCACGACATAAATCTCTTAGGTGTCGTTTGATAATCACTGTCGACGCCCTGTTTCCTTTCGTAATCTTCCCGCAGCGGTCGTGGGGGCTGGCTCTGGCCATGAGGAAACAGCGTCCTCCATTTCTTCAAGAAAAGTCGTGCTATTGTGCACGCTTGTCCCCCCAAGAACGATCCGAACGCCCGGTGAGGTAGCATTTATTTGGGAGACGCTTTTCGCTTCCTCAAATGTAACTCCTCCAATAATAAAAACTACAATATCCTGTGGTTTGTCTCGTGTAGACCCGCCACCCTCTACAAAAGGATATTGCTGCTCCCGCAAGCGACCCTTGATAAGATTTTGTAGCGTGAGTTCCAGCCGCGGCGAATGTTGGGTATATACATTTTCAACACCTTTGAGCCCTTTGAAGCGGTCTCGGGCGCCCGAAAATATTCCTGCCGATTCAAACATATCAGAAATCCCACCGGCGGACTGACTTTGCTGTAGGGATGAGTGGTAAATTAGCAACTTTGCAACAAGGTCGACGCGACGTTGTGGAACATTGCCTGCTGCACCAAGCAAATCAACTAATAGAGGTAAAGCATTTGACGGATGTTTCTCATATCGTAGTGAATAGAGCGCAACAAGGCGGAGTTTCGAGTCAGATATGACAGCCGGAGATTGAATAAGTCTTTGAACATTCTGGAAAATGTTAGTTTGTTCTTATACTGAAAAACCGAACCAACATACTTTTAGATCACCAGCATGATTATCATTGCATGCCAGGCTCTGCTCTACCTCGCTGACTTCTAGCAGGTTTTCAGAACCAACCCTCCTGCTCAATTCACCAACAAGAGTGACATGCTTGCTAACATTGCCCGAGAGTTTGCGAAATTCTGGATACTCCTCAATAAATCGTTTCATATCTGCAATCGACTCTATGTTAGAGCTGTTTTTGGTTTTTGATTGGTACTGCTCAACATAGTCTTTGATATTACCACCAAGATCCCCAAAGTTGAGATACATGTTTTTCTTAAAGAAGGGGTCTTGGTCTTGGGACAGCACTACCTCCTTAAGTTCTGGGCGGATGTCAGGCACTTCACTCAAATCCACTCGCCCGTTTTGAATGCCAAGAAGTTCATGAACCATAGCTTGGTATGTCCACTGTGACAAAAGAGGTGTGATAGGGTCATCCCTCCGGTCTAGTATTAGAAGTATTGGAGGAGTGTCGACCTTTCTGAAATCAAATAATTGATCCTCCTGGGTGATATGATAACGAACTTCTGTGGCCAGCTTTTTAGCTAACAAGCTATTTTTTTCATATCGGATTAAGGGCCGCTTCTTCAAAGATAGTAACGCGCCCAATAGTCCCTCCGTCGTACGTTGCAAGGCATCTGTATTCCATAGGTCCGGGGATGAGCTCCAGATACGTTGCCTAGGAAAGCCAAGGTCTAGAGTAAACATGTCGGGATTAACAACAATGTAATCTGCAAAATGTTCCTGCACCACCCTGACTACTTCGTGGTCGTCTGCCTCAGCTAGGCGTTCAAGAGACGACTTTTTAACTACATTGCTGAAATATACGTTGTATTCCCCGTACTTTGGATCTCGAAATTCGTCGATCAAAAACTGTATAGAATCTGCAGAAGGCCGTACAAAGCATAAACATCGTAGATGTCGCATCTTCTCTCTATTCTGGTTGTCTAATCTGTCGATAAGGTAGACCTCATGGTTGAGCAAGGCAGACTGTGTGATGGCGGTGGCAACAATGGACACCGTATCACGATCCAGCAATAGGATCTTCATTTTGGCGGAGGGGGTCCCAGAAACACTATCTCCAGCTGAGACCATCTTAGATATGTACCCTGACACTGCCTGAACAACGTCCATGATGGTAATTGTGCGAAAGGGTCGTGGTCATCAGGTTGTCCACAACCTCGTTATGTGGTCATTTCTTCTGGGCCTGTAAGAAGGGCCTTGGGCTTCGAGTTGGGAACGACTAGCTGAATAGATGTAGTCTTACGGTGGAGGAGGGAGGTCAGTCGAGTCACGCTGAAGGGCTGGTGGCTCTGTGACCGAGCTAGGTATATCAGGGTTGCTGCTAATCGCGAAGTGGTCGGCGAAGCTGTGGGAATTGAACAAGATGAATTTGTTTGACAAGCCTCGAGTTCTGGGTTTGCAGCGGAGATAATACCTCAGATTAAGATGCGGCTGAGCCGTCAAGAATCAATCTATCCACGCTCTCGGGAAGATTAGTGATGAATCTCCTGTACCTTCAAGCAAGCGCAAGATACCTGCTATCAAGCTATATGTTATCAAGCTACAAGGTACCTATTCTTGGTAGGGTAGGTCAACAGGATGCTAATATAGGCGAGTAGGCGCGTTGCGGTTGTGGTTGCGGCTGCGGATGAGCCTTGTAACGCTAATCGCTGGGTTGATGCGCCAGCTTTGATCACAAGGGATGATCATGCGCTGTGCTCCGCCGTACCGAAATCTCAAGGCAGATTTGGACTTCTTAACTTCCTGACTTCGTGCGATCTCCCAATTTTATTCCATCTCCTGGAACTCGAAAGCAGTGTCGTACCAGTTTATTTTCCCATTTTCTGTACTGAACGGCGTTTATACACTTAGAAATTTTTTTACCTGTCTATCTTTGATACCTCTCGCAAATGGAGAGCCGATAAATTAGTTGGCATTCATCTATTGCACAATGTTGCCCTATATCAACACTCGTAAGACCCAAGAAGAACATAGATGGCTGCCCATGCATTTCTGACGATAGTCAAAAGCATTTCAATATGCTGCGGGGATCTTAGGAGCCTCGACTGATGAGCGTACGTCTCCGGATCAAATAGAGCAGTCGAATACGCCAATATTACATCTCTCAACTCGACTCAGTCCCCCCCAACATATAATGAGATGATGGACCCGCTGTTGCTTATAACTGACTCGGCTTTCTTTAGTCAAACTCATAACGTCCTTCATTCTCTCTTATCCTCTTGCGGGACTCCTCAAGCGTGTTCCAGATCGTCAGCCTGCTCTCAAAAATATCTTTATCATAGGGTAAGTCGATGAAATCCCAACAGCCCAAGATCGCGCCTAACCCCTTCTAGTGTTTCAATATTTTACTTAATCGGCCTCTTCGATTTATGGGCCGGTCTTAAGACAATTGCGCTGAGTTCTGTTGCTGCCTATTGTATCGCAAAATATGTCCAAGGACCTTTCATGCCATGGATTGGCTTTGTTTTCCTCATGGGTCATCTCTCAGTGAACCAGATTGCCCGACAATTTGCCAATGATCCAGGGGTTATAGATATAACAGGTGCACAGATGGTTCTCGTCATGAAACTCACTTCATTTTGTTGGAATGTTGCAGATGGAAGACTTCCGGAGAAGGAGTTATCAGCCTTTCAGAGTGAGAGGGCTATCAAAGAGCTTCCAAACCCACTTAATTTTGTAGGCTATGTACTCTTTTTCCCGTCTCTCTTTGCTGGGCCTGCATTCGACTATATGGACTATAAAAACTGGATCGAGACTACGATGTTTGAAGTGCCCGCTGGAATAGATCCTTCAAAATTTCCACCTACGCGGAAAAAGAGAAAGATTCCTCGGAGTGGAACACCGGCATTTTGGAAAGCAGTTACTGGCGCCTTGTGGATTTTGATATTCTTGAAACTCTCAGGGTGGTATTATCCAGATCTGCTGACTGGGGATAAGTATATGACCTATGGCTTTCCCCGCAGAGTCTGGATTCTCCACATGCTTGGTTTCACCTATCGTTTAAAGTATTATGGCGTCTGGTCATTAACTGAAGGTGCCTGCATCCTGTCTGGCCTTGGCTACAAAGGGATCGATCCAGTTACCGGAAAAGTGTCTTGGGATCGGCTCTGCAATGTCAGTCCTTGGGGCGTGGAATCGGCTCAAAACACTAGAGCGTACTTAGGAAGCTGGAACATCAATACTAATAATTGGCTTCGGAATTACATGTACTTGCGCGTGACGCCACGCGGCAAGAAGCCTGGTTTCCGAGCGAGCATGGCGACTTTCGTTACTAGTGCCTTTTGGCATGGCTTTTACCCGGGCTACTATCTTACATTTGTCTTGGCCAGCTTTGTTCAAACTGTAGCAAAGAGTAAGATTGTTCTCTGATATAAAGACTTATTGTTGGTAGGCTAATAGCTTAGATTTTCGCCGGTACTTTCGACCCTTCTTTCTTGATCCTAAAACCTCACAACCTACCCCGATGAAAATCTACTACGATATATTTTCTTATCTGATTACCCAGCTTGCATTCTCGTTCACGACCGCACCATTTGTCTTACTGACACTTCCGGCATCATTCCTTGTGTGGGCGCGGGTTTATTTCTATGCGGCAATCGGCACCGCTCTTTCGACAGCTTTCTTCGCTTCCCCTGCCAAAGCTTACCTAGCCAAAAGATTACAAGAACGGGCAGGCACAACTGGGCCCCTGATGAGATCGCAGAGCCAAGAGACTTTAGCAGGCAAGGAGCCCGTTCTGGGGTTACCCGCGGAGCCGCAAAAAGACTTAGAAGAGTTGATGTCGGAAGTAAAAGCTGAGATGGAGGTACGGCAAAGGCAGAGTAGGTAGACGTATGACTCGCCGATATCTCGTAGCAAGGCAATGTGGATAATCACTGTAGTGATGAAAGAAACGATTTTTATATTTCTACTTACTAGATTTACGCTCTTCTACTTCTATCAAGGTTTATTAGCTCAATGGTTGTGGTTATTTATGCTGCATGGAAGTTTAAACACAATAGGGTGAATTTTTCTGCCTAGAAGTTAACCAATGCAGATTCGCTCTCTGTTAATTGCCACAAGAGCTTTCTCCAGAAAAATGCGCCTCCTAGAAGAAGAATATAATAGGCAATGGTCCAAAATACGCTCAAACCATTATTAGAGGATTGCATGGTCTCGTTTTCACTTCGCTTGCTTTCGCCTACATCGGGCCCAATCACAGTTTCTCCAGATGTGACTCTTCCCCAAAATCGAGGAAATCCCATCCAATTGCAAAATGCATGGACGAGCACAACACTGAGTAAGCTTCCTGTTCGCATATATATGAACGTGGCATACCCTCCGAATAAAGTGGTATATGCCAGTTGCAACAATGTCCGAAGTAAAGCTCCGATTATCGGTGTATGAGGGTGTGTAATTCGAAATTCGTAGAAGTGATGAACGTGAGCAAGGCCAAAAATAATAGGTGTTAGGAATATAATCTGGGTATTGGATATCTGGGAGAGGATCAGAAGAGGGACTGATGCAGACCGGAATAGGACCTCTTCCGTTACTGGTCCCTAACATAAGAAGTTAGGAGTCATTCTCTAAATTTGAGAGAGGGATGTATACTGCAACAAAGTTGCGCCAACCTATCCAACCGCTGACTACCGTGCTAAAGCCGCGTAGTCGGATCCATTCTCGCCATCCTCCTTCTACAATACCAGCTTCAAAGAGTGGCCCCAAGAAAAGAACTGCAGTCAATCCTACGCTTTTAATTGTCTCTCCGAAGCCCACGGGCAAGTAGCCCATGAGATGGATCGATTTGATCGGGCTGCCATTCTCCGCGGACGACAATACAGCAAAAGTGATTAGAGAGCAGATGATGCAGGAGACTGTCACAGATCGAATGCGACCACGGATAACGGAAGGTGCATCGCGAGAGAGTTGTGGCGAGGGGCGGGTTGTCGTAGACAAGTAAAATGGGACGACGTAAATGAAAGTATACGCAATCTATAATTATTGGAGTTAGAACAGCGAATTTATAACATTATGGAACCTGACCAGAAGAACAAACGCGGCTGTCGTGCCGAGGGCAGGTGTTTCAGGCTCTGTTCTCATTAGTGGATTCCTAGCAAGGCGCGCGTAGCATGTAATATGTTGACATTCAACCAAGATATACTGGCTGGGTCCCACTAACCCTTTTCACCAGTATAATAAGCCTTGAGACGAGAGTAGAGGTCGGTGGGAGCCATTTTGTGGAGATGCAGAGGAATCAACCATGAAAGAAGATGCCCCCAGCTAGGAGCTTGATCCTTTGGGGTTTGCAATCACACCGTCCTAATAGATCAATCCCCGGTACGATGCGAGAATGGATGGATAGAGAGACAGGCGGGCCGAAATACTGTATGGTACAAAGTACGAGGTGCTTTTCATAAATAAGGGGTTCGAAGTGGCGGTCACAAGGAAAGGGAAAAGAAAGGAGAGGGAAAGGAGAAGTACGGTGACGGGGAGGCGAGGTCAGAACATCGTCTCGCTTGGGGAATGATTGGTGGATGTCGCTTCAGCCTCAATTCCTCTCTTCTTAAATTAATACCGTAATGCCTTGCAAGCCATGCAGTTCAATTTCTGCAATCCAGCCCTTTGCAATCCTACTTGCAGCCCTTCTGACCCATCGGGGGCCGGAAGACAGTGCCCCTAATCCATTGTTATGTCGATGTGCTTCAGGTCCTGAGCTCAAGGATATATTATCGCACGACTACACCATCCGGAGCACTGTGCTACGGTACGGTATTAGGCTTGGGAAAAAAAGGGCACGCGAAACAACAGACTAATTTAGAACTAAAAATCGCGAAAAGGTCGCGAAAAAGCACGTCTCACGGGCGGGTCGGAAACCCCAGAGCTGAACGCGATTTCAAGCTTCCAGCTGCTTTACAGGGCTACAGTACAGTGCTCGGTACAATAATACCACGCAGCACAGAACAGGAGGGGAGCCGTTGCCGCGACCAGGGTTTCTCCTGCTCGGATCTCGATAGGTACAGGCGGAAATTAAAAATTACGATTCAATTAAATTCTCCATGCATGAGGGGAACCCGAACAACTGTTCGAGCCAACTGGCGGTGGCAAGTTGCCAACTTCGTGTACAGAGACAATGTTTTACCGCAACGGCCATTCTCACGAAGGGTTCGACGAGAGTGAGACGACGAAGAAGAAGAGAAGGAAGAGAGCTCGAGACGACGAACAACAGGTAACCATTCCATCATTCTATGACGTGTTGTGTTCTACAATGCAATGCAATGCAAGGTAATGTAATGTAATGCAATACGGTACAATCGTATAATTCGACAATGCTCATCTGCACAGCCAAGTGCTCCTCTGCCGCCCACAAGCGCCGTCACTGAAACCGATCATAATGTAAAGTACATTGTCTAGGCTAGGCTACAGCAGGCCTGCTGGGTAGGGTAGATAGACAGCGGTGGCTGCTCACCGTTGATTTCTCTGCCTCTCGCTTTTTCGCGAACAGGACTGTAACCGGACAGCTACGGGGCCGTCCTGCACTGCACTGTATTTGCTGCACTGTGCTGTAAGGTTACTGTCCGTTTAAGGCCAATCGCTAGGGGACAGCTGCAGAGATGCATGGAACTACCGCCAATTTGGGCGCCAGATAGAACAAGACAGGACAATATTGTTCCAAGCCTCAGAGCTTGATGAGAATCCCCCTTAGAGCTACAGGTGCCGCCACCTCCCCCCCTCCCCGCTGTCTCTCTCCGTGGGCAAGATGGCTTTTCCAGGCGTCATCGGGCTTCTGCTTCTAGAATATCTATCAAGTCACTGGTGTCTCTGTCTCTTCTTGTCTCTTCTTGTCACTTCTTGTCACTTCTTCCCGGTGTCTTTCTTTTATCCTTTATTCTCCCTCGGTCACCCCTCCCCTTCTCACCCACACTCGCTCACTCACTCTCTCACACTCTCTCACACTTTCATTTATTCATACATTCGTTCATTCAGACATTCTATCATTCCTTTATTCATACATTCGTTCATTCAGACATTCTATCATTCCTTTATTCTACATTATTTCTTTCGCCCTTCTATCACTCTGCCGTCTGACCGGCTCACACGGGTCCACTCCTCGGTCAACCACCCCAGCTATACACTACCTACGGTATATCTATATCGACCACCGCCCCATATACACGTATTATCTCGCCCTTCCACCGGCAAGGAACATCGCAGGAATTATAAGTTGTTTGGGCACTCTCTCCTTCGCATCCTGAGGAACTTCGGCGCATTGAGGCAGGATATGCCTTCCTGATGATCACCGCCCAGCTGCGTCTTGAATATTTCTCTCGACAGACTGACCTCACGGGGTGGGATGGGACGGTTTAGCATGAGGAAGCATGTCTGAATCCCCCCCTCGACAACCTTTGCACGAGCGCAGTGAATCTCAAAGCAACAGCAATACGCTCGCAGCTATCCGTCTTGTCCCAAGCACGCCGCCGCGATTGTTGGGCCAGCGAGACGAGATCTATTCTCGGACTCCTTTACCGACTCATCCAAGTCATTTTCTCGGGCCTGGGAAGATCAGGGGTCCTGCATTAGACGACCAGTTTCAACGACCCTCGAAAGCGCAACCACCGACCAGCTCGAGTGGCTCGTCCACCTCGACAACGCATAGAGCGCATCAGCCTTCCCAAAATGTCAATTCTGCAACAGGATCTCCCATCTCGAAGCCCAAATCCCTGCCCAAAAAGCGCTTGCATATCCATGAAGACAATAAGACCTTCTCCTTGTTGCAGGACAACCCCCGGCCACCAGATGATGATTCGAAATCGCCGACTCTTTTGAATCCAAGCCAACCATCGTCCGATTCGCTCTCCTCTGAGGCAGGCCATGCGGAAGCTCGGTCTATCTCCATAGGTTCATGCGTAACAGAGCGAGAATCCAGTGCCCCGTTAGTGGTGCCTGGCACTCCGGCTTTTGAAAGAAAGCAGTCAATATCTGCAGATCTTAACAGCAGCTCCCCGTGGAACTACCAACTCGCCGGCGGCCTGCGCAAAGTTCCAAAAACACCGGATCTTAAGCAAAAAGCTGCTGCTGTGTCCGAGAGTCCACCTCCTCCTCTACCAGACGCACCAACACCTGTGTCACACGATCTTTCAACGAAACTATCCTTTCAGTCCACAGAAACTGCGACAACTACTTCGGAAAACACAAACTACAAAGTCTACGGGAACACATCACCCTCAACATCGGAGGCTGCTCTTGTGCCTCCCTCCTCTAGCGACTCTAACTATCAAATACTCGGAGACCCCTCCCCAGCCTCCTCTATCCTCTACCGACCTCGCACTTCTACTTCGGAAAACGAGAATTACGAATTGCACGGAGACCCCTCCCCGCCTACCTCGTTTGCCCACCTCGCACCCGTCACCAAATACTCACAGGAGTCTCTGGTTGTCCCCCCTCTGAAGCCCAGGGCACGGAGGTCAAACGAGAATTTTGGGTATTATAAGTCTAGGTCAAGGGAATCACTCCGGAGTGGGTCTTTGACATCTATTTCCACTGTTCTTAGTCAACAAGAGGCTTTCCGGGCGACAGCTGGTAGTGGGTCACTGATACAATTACCTGGCGTCAAAGAGAAACCACCAGGGCTGAGTTCATGGGCGGAATTGTCGAGCGACCACCCACCGCGGTCACACATGAACGAGCATCCGCATCAATGGAGCTCACAGCTATCAACTGTGCTCTCGGTGTCGGATGGGGGGACGGATCGAGGGACGGATCGAGGGACGGATCGAGGCTCACTCTCCTGGTCAGATGACAATGGACGGAGGAGCAGTGGTTTTCCGAGTACTCCAAGCAGGCATAGCCGTCAGATGCTAAGTATTAGCTCCTCATTGGCACAAGAGGACGCGATTTCAGGCTCAAGAAGTGATTCCGTTGAGCCGCCGCCAGCAGCCTTTACACGGCAGGGGGCGCAACGGCATCTAAGCAGTTCCTCGATACGTATGGTGGGCGACCAAGACGAACATGGTGATGGAATCACTGACATGCGAGATTTACGTTTAAAACCTTCAAGAACACGCCTTTCCGGATTCTACAGTGTCACGTCCTCCGATAATGGACGCACCAATACTATGCGGTCTACAGCCAGCTCGAGGGCTAATAGCCTGCTTGGTACGTCGATACCTACCTGGGCGAAACTCTACTACGGGAGCGGGGAGAGACGGTATCTAGGTGCTCCTGGTAGCTCTACCGAAGGGACAGATAGCCGTACCAGCTCGTTCCGTAGTGGTTCGCCGAATACTGACCATTTCCCGCTCAGTATATATAGCCCGAGACGGCGGCCTCGAGAAATGAATGCCAGAGTTGGAGGAGCAACTCGGGGTTCACTGGAAATCACGCCTGCCCCCCATATTGGGAGTGAGGGGCGGTTTAGGACGTGGAGTATGTCAAGCATCTGGTCGCCTCATCTGCAACTTGATAGAAGAGCCGCTCGCCGCAGTGTTTGGGAACCTCCTTCTATAAATTGGTCAACCGAAGGAGGGTGGTTTGGAAGACGAAATATCCAGATTGTAATGTTTATTGCTGGCTTTATTTTCCCATTTGGTATGACCCGAAAGCCTCACGTTGTTTCTTAACTAATATCATGCGACACACAGCGTGGATGATTGCAGCGCTGTTACCATTACCTACCAGCCCTAAGTTGGATATGCGTGAACAAAATCAGAGCGGTGGTAATCTGGATAGCTCGAATGATGTATCAAACGATTATGCTCGCCAATTTGGTCCCATGGATGAAGTTAGGTATGAGAGCGCAAAGTGGTGGCGGAGGCTAAATCGGTGGATGTCTTTGGTGGGAGTTTTGATAATAGCTGCTGTGGCAAGTGTTTATCCTTCATTTAATCCTACTTTAACTGACTTTCCCTAGGTCGTCCTCGTTGTTGTTAGCATCAAACAAGGCTGGTAACGAATCCAGCAACCCCTTGGCCCAGCATTGATGAGGGTTTTCTTCATACCTCGTGCTCCTGTCAATAGAATATTATTTTTATTCATCGTCGAAGAGTTTGACGGGTGGACTCAGCCTAATGGCTTGTCTCCGCGAAATTGTATTATATACCATTCACGATTATATGAGAGATAGATGATTAGTAGTATTATACCCTGTTACGATTTAATAATGAATAGAATGGTAGATACTTAACTATAAAAGCAAACCTAATTAAAAATGATTCATTGATGGTGCTACCAATTTGCGATATGGATGGTTCTCATAGCCTCGGCAACGTTAAGGCCGCCCCTCCTTTCGACGAAGAACTATGGCAATGGCAAAATTTATTCTCTGTAATTCTCCCAACGTTAGTTGAGCTATATAATGCTACAAAAATACTTCTATTAACCCCGCTGTAGGCAATGGTAGTGTTGCGAAATAAAATTTTATTGGTTCGCCGAGTTGTTGATTATTTTCATAAATTTCCTCTTGTTATATTTTCTTCGTAGTGAAAGAAGAAGTGCTTCTCTACCCAATCCTTAATAAAGCTAACCCCCAAGCTATTTAAAACTGTCTAGGGTTTAGGAATTAAAGGACAGGCATAGTTTCGCGGGTATGTATTTATATGGAACACGAAATATAGGTATTTGCTCTTATGTATTTTGCGGGATCTTTTACGGTCAAAAACCACAATATACGCAGAAGGATAATCTGGCAGGAATAAATATGTACAATATTTAGCTATGAAAGCCATTAGGTTAAGAGTAGATAATGCATAGTACATGCTTGACTATCTACTTGGTAAGAAGGCCTTGGCGTAGACAAGTCCGATTTGGGTCATCGCTTCCGATGTGCATCCATAAGTTGGTGGAGACCAGCCTGTCTATACTTACCAGCCTTACTAAGGTAGGTAATGATTGGCGGCGAGGTCATAGTTACGAAATAGCCAAGAATGCAACTTCTAGCTCTCTCTCTAATCTTTTGGTCTGGACTATTTACTTGGCTAGGGTAGGGGAGGCAAGAATTCCATAATATTCGGCACGGAGAAAGCCACGTGATGGAATGGGAATCCTCCATATTTGATGCCGTCCATGCTTGCGGTGCAGTTGAAACCAATGGAGATATGTCTTCCAGCTTTCTCCGGCTCGCTCCTGCCCTTCGGATTGTACCCAGCCGCGTCGCGAACCCCGACGCGCGAACTAGCCTCTGTGCGGTGTCATTGGCTCAGAGCCTCGCTAGACCCTTGCCACACGCTAAATCACGGAAAAACCCACATCGACAGCCACATGCACACCACACCACACCTCATGCACATGCACGTTTACATATCACAAGTTCTTCGCTCTCCACTACTTCATGGTTCTCCTTACTTGACATCCCTAGCCATCGACCTCATCCCCTCTCCAATTCAATCTGTATCTCCTCCGACGTGAGTAATGCGTTGTGTAGAATCAAGGGGCCCGAGGCTCTCAGGTTCTCAGGTACACCGTGGTCCGCCTTCAGCTCACCAGGACTTCCAATCTTTATGCATGTGAACCAGCTCTTCTCGGTCTTTCATTGAAATGCCTCTCATCTAGGCTAGCCTTTCCCACCTACGAACGCAGCAATGATACAGTAGTTCTAGCTAGCGCTTCGGTAATCTTCGGCCGGGATGCCGTAGTACCAGCCTGGCTCAGTTCTTTATCTTCATCGCGATCTGTGGCGTTGTGCAGTGGAGTCCGTGGCAAGACACCAGGCAGTGGGGCTATTCTTGGGAATGTGAAATTTATAAAAGTGGCGTTTGGCTTCTGGATTCCGGCTTCTAATGTTTTGGCGCTGCTAATGCCGATAGAGCAGGTCCTGTGTCCCAGAACCACCCACCTTTGTAGGCATGATGCTACGAAAAATGGGAATGGAGAGTCAGTCTTGTTGAAATGCCCCCCTGCAAAGATCATTTCGTAGGGCTAGACCGGTATTTGTGGCCCTACCTTTGCAATTACAATGACCGTCATTTACCGAATACTGCTTCTATGGTGTCATGTTGAGGACATGTTGCTTCTGCAATATTTTTTTGTCATTGCCGTCAATAAGTAGTCCGGCAGCTGTTCATAGCGACAGGGCCTTGTCAACCAGATAATTCACAATGTACCGCGGCCGCAGGCCATTCAGCTTGCCTTGTCTTGCGTTGCAAGCAGGGATGTCTCATCTCGACTCGACCGCCAAAGCCCGATTGCCACGAAAGGGAGCCAGAATGTCAGCGGCCTCTCCGCAGAGGTCTCAAGAATAGGCGACTAGTAAGTGCTGGTGGTATCCGAGAGCCGTAGCCCGTCCTCTACGCCCCGCTTTCCTCGCGTTTGCTATCACTTCTATAGAGTAGGATATCGTTCCTAACACTGGCGTTAACCTTATTTATGGCCCTTTCCCCTTTGTGCACATCGTTAGCATATCCACAGCCGTATCAGCGGCCTGTCCACTATTCATAGCACTCTACTAACCATCCTAGCTATAGCACTATTGCTTTGACTACTCGACTCTATAGGCGCGCCACATCTGCCCGACCTTACCTAAATGTGCCTAACGTACGCACCGCTGCCTGTACCCCATATTGCAACATCCAACGGTCACGACATCAGTTCTGCACCTGTCCCTGCTGTTATCCCTCGGGCTCTTCTGGTGTGCCGACATCTCAATCTGCACTACCCACCCCAAACCCACACACCCATATTTGCAAATCACAGATCATTGTCCGCAGACCGCGGCCCAATCTCCACGGCTAGCATGCGCCGGAACACTGCCCCCTAATCCCTCTAGATGTGATCCGTGACTCTTTGCCAGCCATGAAGCTATTGCCTGCTCTAGCCTACGGTAGTCGCCGGACCCTCTGAAGGTTGCACCTGCCTATCGCTGGCAGCTACCCCTCTCGAGTTTCTCCATCAAAAGCCCTTCAAAAGTCAACCTCACAAAACACACCCCCCCTAAACCCGGCACAGGATCGATCTGTAATTTGTTCTGAGATCATACTGAAGAGTGAGAGTTGAATCCGGACAGACCTCCAGAGATGCTCCCGCTGTGCCTCTAACCTTCCCTGCTACTGCATGGTGCGTTCACAGACTCACTATTCACTGTTGTTTACCTGGCCGCTGCCAAATGAGACTATCCCACAGCGCCATAGGGAGTATCTTGTATTTTAACACTGCGACTATATTCTACTCGGGATAGCCCAAATCGCGGAATTGAATAAGCTCACCGACCGAAACGACTTCACAAGTCAAAATCTTTTGTTCACCAGCTCTGATTCTTTCAGGAACTTCGGCAGGTCAAACGGAAGCCGCGCTTTGCATTGCGGCGCTTGCGTTTTCTGGCAACTTGATTGTCCCTCCTCGAGCTGTTAGTCTATATATACTTCTCATTCTGTCCACACAGTCAAAACATTCGTCAGCGTGTATCTCCTTTCCAAGGCCCATACGTCCTTCGGCTGGTAAGGCCACAGGCCCCAGAGCGCATATATAATACACAAACGACTGACACCCTTGTGTACTTCGAACCAACAAAACATCATCTTGTTTTTCCCAGTACCTCTTCGCTGGTGTGCCCCTTCGCCCTATTGTCCAACTTGAAGCGGAGAAAAATCTGCTTCAGGCGGTCTGGAAGCAGAATTGAAGGACTGAAGCATTACCGCACTGCGTCGAATACCCCCGGTTTGGTTCGATAGCGGCTTTCCAAACCTGCATCTACTTCTAAAACTCGACATTATAAGCATACCATCTCCTCCAATGGCCTCGGCATCACCGCTTTCTCCAACTTTCTATGGGTATATTGCTTCAACTCAAGATGCTTTATTGCTCTTCGAGACCTGCCTCAGTGGAGCCCTCACTCATGTCGCTCGGCGCCCACACGACCGGGAAAGAGTGAGCCTAATAAAAAGTGGAAATGTTTTTATCTACGAAGAGCACTCCTCGGGAATCAAACGATGGACCGACGGAGTGCCTTGGAGCCCAAGCAGGATCTTAGGCAACTTTCTTGTATACCGGGAGCTCGAGCGCCCATTTCCACCAGGCGAGAAGAAGAGGGCGATGAAACGAAGTAAGAGATCTCCAGGTGTTGGCAAACAGGAAACATTTGGAGCACCCAACAATGGTATGAGCAATGGGAACAACCATGCCTCCGTTTCTGGGTCGAACTTTGATAACACCAGTTCAAATTCGCTCAGTAAGGAAGCAGAGAGGTCCTTAATAGGATCCCTTGTGGATTCTTATGGGTTCAAAGAAGAGGGTCTCGTCAAGAAGACTGTAAGCATTACAGTTGGAGGAGTTTCTCATCACCTGGTCTCATACTATACAGTTGCCGATGTCGTGGCCAATAAGTTTATAACTCCATCCCAAGACCACAGATTCCAGCACGTAACGCCACGTTCCGACCTCATAACGAAACAAAATTTTCGCACCCCAATCGATGAAGTGGACTCTCTGGATCGTTTGGACGACCGTTATGTCTATGCCACTCGCCCCTACATCCGTGGTGGTTACGATATGACAAATCAGACTCTTTCTCATCGGGCTGTATCATTACCGGCACCACCTATTGGCTATGTTCACAGCTCCGGCGTATACAGCAACTATGGCATTGGTTCGCAATCCAACCTCTATGATAGTCTTGCACAAGCCACTTCAGGCTCTACCTACAGTAACCAATTTGCCCATCCCTCGGGCATGTATACAACGCCTAAAACAGAAAACTATGTCTTTGGGGATTACAAAAACGCACGGCACAATACAGTTATAGGATTTCCTTCCGAGGTATCTCGACCTCAGATGCCTCCAGTCGCTACGAGCTTTACACGCCGCTCTTCTAATATAGAACACGGGAGCTCGCTGGATTCTGGTCTTTCGGGGATCTCTTCAATATCAACCGAATCTAAACTCACAAACGACTCTGGCTATTCGCCACAAAGCAGTTTCTACGGCGCCCTCAGAGACACTACAAATGCCTCACACAATGTTTCCCAATACAGGTCACTTCCTACCCCAAACCAGCAGACCGCTTATGACAGAGCGCTATCCTATTCGGTTTTGGAGAGCACAAATGCGATGTGGCCAATGGGGAATTCAAGCACCGGTCATGGTCACTACATGGCCTCACAGCAACAATGGGCCAGCACTGGAACATCTTAGTGTGCATTGTATTATTATCCAAACTCGCAAGCAGGAGCCTAATTTCTTATCATCTGTCATGTATATGGAGCTGGGTGGGACTTGACGTAAATGGCGTGGATGATTGCTCAGGTGTATTTGGGTTTATGGAGTAAAATTGGGGCCAAGGCTGGTTTTATACCATTCGCCTCCTTGTTTCACAGGCAGCGACGGTTTCTGCTTGGTCCTCTCGATGTGGACGTCTATTGCTGGGTGGATTGAGACATGTCTAGTGTATATATTGTGCCCTGAATTGATAAATGGGAGTATATTCCCTGATATCACCTAAAGATTATATAACTTAACTAGTATTTTCATGGGCCGAAGGAGCAATTATACAGGTAGCATTACTCCATAGGCGCAAAAAACTGATTCTGGAGCGAAAAAATATCATGGACTGCCTCTATGCTGCTTTCATTTACTCTTCATAATAGGCCGCCCCTAAGTTTGCGATATCACAAGTTTGATGTGTTTCAAAGTAATGTCTTACAAGTTAGGTAGAGCCGGTGCAAATGGTCGAGTGAAAATGCGAATAATGAAATCTCTATTTTGGAAGATTTCCGTTTTGGTTAGTGTACCTCAAATACTCGTCGCGAGGGAACGAAACTCGTTTGACAGACGCGCGCTTACACCAACCTTAAAAAGCAAGTTTGGGACTACACGGCATTTGGAGACAAGAAACTGCGTTGTGTCACACTGTCCAATTCCAAGCTTTTACATAACTGCTTTCAATTTCGATTTGAATTTTGAGTCGCTTTAACCTTGCGAAGCACAAGATGCGATGACGATGATACCACTGCTGAGACCCAGATCATGTTTTCCACCAAATCCATTTCGAGATTCGACAGCCATCCCAAACAAAATTAAGCTCAGAAGGTTCAGAGCTCAAAGTCACTTCTGTTTGAGTACTTGGCCAAAGGTTAGGAGTACAGACAAGACTTCCCTTTCGTATGAATTCCTATTGCTCGAAGATCATTCGACAATTCAAGGCTAACTTTATTAGAACCCGACCAAAGTTCATAACAAGCAAGCTGTTTCCTTACTCGACATCTAAACACTCAGATAACCACAAACGGTACGGAAGACCATTTCATTACTAAAAAGACTTGGAAGTACCTCTTCCAGATCAACGGCTGGGCTTCAAGCCTCTGTGTGATCGGTCACGTGACTAATCTCGCCGTATCGATGCTAATAGAATCTCTCTTCCTAGACAGCTAGTGGATGCAAAGAAACCTCTTCTCGGAGTTCTAACTAAGATTACTCCACATGAAAATATTTATACGGTTCCCAACATTCTCACCTTTTCTCGATTAGCTGCAGCACCCGTCATTGGTTACCTCGTCCTTTATGACTATCATGCTTGGGCTGTAGGATTATTCGCGTACGCCGGAATCACCGATCTTGTCGATGGATACATTGCAAGGCGATGGAATCTACAAACCGTAGTAGGGTCTGTTATTGACCCTATGGCTGATAAAACTTTAATGACAATTTTGACCATCTGCTTGGCTGTCAAAGGAGCTCTTCCTGGTAAGATATATTTATCCACATTTGTTTCTGGTAATGAATCTGACTTGAACATCCAGTCTGGGTTGCAGGAATTATTCTGGGGCGTGATATAGGATTGGGAGTAGCAGCTATATACTATCGATGGATATCACTGCCCCCCCCCAAAACATTCTCCCGATATTGGGACTTCTCGCTCCCCTCTGCGGAGGTCCATCCTACTACCATTAGTAAATACAACACTGCACTACAACTGGCCTTGATCGGGGCGGCAACTGCCATGCCATTATTGACTGTAGATGTCAGCATGTATATGACGGCCATGCAGTAAGCAGTTCTCACCAATATCCTACGTACTTGCTGACAAATTTCCAAGGTATTTAGTGGCAACAACAACTGTGTGGAGCGGTGCAAGTTACATATATACTAAAGATGCAGTAAAGATACTAGACCATCGAACATCAGGGACGGATAATTTGCCGAAGAAAAAATAGAGATTTTACTGGGGTAATTATGTTGAAGCATGGGATAGTCAGCGTTGCAAAACGTTTCCCACCCAGAGGAGGCAGTGACTTGGAGTGTAACATATCATGAGATTAGTTACACCGCCTTTAAATGGCTAATCAAGATGGTCTGACTGCTCTCTATCTAACAGTATTTAAAATAAATTTTCGAAGATGCTTCACAATGGTTTCAAAAATATTCAGTATAATTTTCAAATGGACAAGTTTTATGCACGCAGTGAAAATATTTATTATAAGAAGAGTATGATACATCTAATACAAGGTTCTGCTTGATTCTGAGACCAAACTATTTCGCATCGAGGAGGCGTTATGGAACAAGATATTGTGAGGGCTAGGAGAGGTAAATCTTTTTACGGGCTTCCACCTCTTCGAGAAAAGTGGCTCTAGTAGCGGCACGATATTGACTTTGTACATGACTGAGTAGTCTTAGCACACCAGCCGGGGTGATGCCTTCAATTCGTCTTGCTTGCCCTATAGATTCGGGTCTTGTAATACGAAGGATTGACTTTTCGTGAATACTCAGTCCGTGGATTTGGTCGTAGTCCACGTCTGTAGGTAATCTTAAACTTTCATCTCTTTGGAATACTTTCACTTCTGCACTTTGCTGTTCCACATACGGGGCATATGTCGCTTCGATCTCCACGCGGCTTTGTATTTGTTGAGAGAAACTTATAATTTCCGGGACTTCAGAGATCAAATCGGACATGGTAATACCTGCGAGACGTAAAACCTCGAAAGCGCTCCGTTTAGTAGAGTCATTGGAAACCTTGAAACCACTCTTATTCCAATAAGGAGGGCTCTCTATCTTTGACTTGAGTGCTGATTTTAGCTTCTCTACCTGTGCCATCTCATCGCAAAAGTGTGACCACCGCTTGTCGCTCACAACACCGGCCTCGTGTCCCTTTGCAGTAAGCCGCATGTCCGCATTATCAGCTCTGGCACTCATACGATATTCGCTGCGTGACGTGAACATTCGATAGGGTTCCGAAACACCCTTAGTCACGAGATCATCGATCATAATTCCAATATAGCCATCACTCCGGGAGAGAACAATAGGGGGCCTTGAAAGAGAGGCTAAACCAGCATTGATACCAGCAATAATTCCTTGAGCAGCTGCTTCTTCATAGCCAGTTGTTCCATTGATTTGTCCAGCAAGATAGAGGCCGCGAATAGCTTTCGTCTCTAAGGTCGCTTTCAAGTTTCTTGGGTCAACGTAATCATACTCTACACCGTAACCCGCCTGTAACATCGTGACATGTTCCAAGCCTCTAATTGTCCTCAGAAGTTGCTCTTGGGCATCCGCTGGTATCGTCATTGAAATTCCGTTGGGGTAGATAATATCGTTGTCAAAACCTTCTGGTTCAAGCCAAATGATATGTTTTTCTCTGTCAGAGAATCGAATAATCTTCGATTCTAGCGATGGACAATATCTTGGACCTTTAACTGTCTCTCGAATATGGATAGATTTGTCCAAATTTGCCCGGACAATATCATGGGTAGCTTTATTAGTATATGTGGCATGGCATAGCAGTTGCTTCTGGACCGAAACTGAGTTATTAAGAAAACTGAAGGGAGATGGAGGTTCATCGCCATGGTGTTCCTCGAGGATATTGAAATTGATTGAGTTTTTGGCCAGGCGTGGAGGTGTCCCGGTCTTTAATCTCCCAAGCTTAAATCCAGCGTCCTTCAGAGACTTGCTGAGACCAAAGGTGGCAGCCTCTCCCATACGCCCGGAAGGAAAAGACTCTAAGCCAATGTGTATTTCGCCGCCGAGAAAGGTTCCTGTGGTGATTATTACTTGATTTGTTGGAATTACCTCTCCTGACTCTAAACGCACTCCAGATATTTTCCTATTCTTCTCGGGATTATTTTCATGAGAGACAACAATGTCTGCCACACTCCCCAGCACTATCGAAAGGTTTGGATACCCTTCTAATTCTTCTCTCATGTTCTTCTTGTAGAGTTGTCGGTCGATTTGCGCACGATGTCCCTATCTAAGGTTTAGAGCTATTTAGATCCGAGTAGGACGGGATGTATAAATACCCAGACAGCTGGACCCTTTTTCCGGTTCAGGATTTTGAATTGAACCCCGGATTTATCTATAATTCGTCCGGCAACACCATCTAGCGCATCAATTTCTCTCAACATTGTGCCTTTCCCAATACCACCGAAACTTGGATTGCATGAGCAGACGCCGATATTATCGAGCCTTGGAGTAACCAGAGCAGTGCGGGCCCCAGACCGTGCAGAAGCAGCACATGCCTCAGATCCAGCATGTCCTCCGCCGATGACCACCACGTCGAATGGTCTAACGAGATAGTTAGTGGTAGTTGGATTTGTACGTAACAGGGGAATTACTGAGCATCTGGCATGACATCAGCAAAACGTCTACGCTGCTGACGTCCATATTGAAGCCGGGTGATGCGCGACCACAGAATTGGACGGCGACAGACTAAATTTTGCCTCATCTTGGGATTTTGAAGTTGGGAAAGCTTGGCCGGAAGCTTAGAATTATTCGAGATCGCGACTTTTTTGGCGCAAGCGAGGTGATAGGGAAGGGGTACAGAGTGGAACCAAATACTGTAGCACGCGGCTGATTTGCAAGGGAAACCGATAGGCGAGCAAAAAAAGGGGCTCCACTGCAATGCACAGGGCGAACTTGTAACTTTCTACATCTGTCTGAAGCTTGGCCCTATTTTAGTATTGAACATATTGCATTATTATTCGGCTTCTTGGAAGCAATATGGATGTGTAAAGTGATTGAAACCAAAGAGGTTTGATTAGGACTCAATTCATCTAAGAAGCTACATAGTGCCTCAGAGGCAGTCCAATAGTTTAATCCCGTGAACTGTGAGAACATCCTGTGAGCTCATAGTTACCTCACTAATAATACAATATGTCCCACAAGATCACTTGGTCAGGCTCGTTGTACCCTGGGGGTCTTGCGGGCCTTACGGACCTTACATTCCTCCTTGCATCTCCTTCTTAAGCTGTCGACCTCAGCTAACAGTTGACAAAGAAAAGTGTGCAGAATGTGCAGTTAGCTGTCCGAGAGAAATTTTAGAAAAGACCTCCGTTACAAATATAATCGGAGAGCGCCCGACCAAGGTTTTATGGAAGCCCAAAACCACAAAAATCGCGCCCAACCCCAATTCTAAATTCGTCCACACGCAGAATTTTGACGCCAAACTAGTGATGCCCAACTTCACAACCACAGTTTCCTACTGCAGATCAAGCAGCCTTGTTCCTGACGCCAGAAAATCTTCAGAATTCATATTTTTAAAAGAGGTCTGCATCAAGATTCCAACAACGCCATAATAAATATCACTCAATGGCGGGGATCTGCACCGATATGATTTGGAACAGATACTGCTGCTGGTACGCTTCCAACACTTGAGTCGTTTGCACCGGAATTTCCGAGGGCATCTAGCTTCAATATTTTACGAAGACTATCTTCCATTCCTTGAATATCTTTGCTTCTATTTTCGGATGCATCATCAAACGGTGAAGGAGAAGAGTGGGAAGTGTAATTTCGGGTGAAGTTGTTTGTGTTCGAGTACGACATACTACTATACGTATTTGAGGGAGTAGGTGAGTCTGAATAATAGCTGTTTCTATCCAGAGTTCTTGTGGGGGTTTTTGCAGGAGTGACTTCTTGGCGTAGGCCTGAAGATCGTCCAGATGCTTTGCCAGCATTGCTTAGATTATTTAAATCATTAACAATTGCAGAGCTGCCAGTTTGCGCTCCCGAAGATAGCCCGGTACTCTGGGAACCACTGATATTTGATGAGGTATGTTGATATGGGCTGGATGAAAGCGGTGCGAGTGGTAAAGGAGATGCAGCAGAAGAGTTCGTAGTGGCGGGAGAAGTGAGTGGGTGCCCAGAAAAGAGATAAGCCTTCAATGCTTCGGATCTGTCTAAAGATTGCTGCGGAGTAGAGTTTGGAGGTTCAAGAGAACGGGCAAGTTGGCTTGTGGACCGGGCAGCGTTGATTCTTTCCGAATAAGGAGTTGAGAACGCTGGCCCATATGCTGTGATTGAGTCTCTTTCGCCATCCAGCTCCATAGAAAACATACTGCTGGACGAGGTCCTGTGGGCTCGTTCCTGACGAGTATGACTTTGACCTGCAGAGGCGGGAGGGGTTTGACTGTTGCGAGGAGATCCAACCGGAGGCCGAAAGGGGCTACTTGCAGAGACGGTAGTTTGGGCAGAACTTGCACTTCTTGCTCTGGCTTTCTCCTCTCTGTCTGCCTTGAAGAAGAAGTCTAACGGCGATTCCTCTCTTCGGAAAGTGTTGGTCGAAAGCTCAGCCGCTGAGGAGATAGAGAAATTGCTTGACAAAGGGTGCTCCTTTAGTGGCTGAGCCTCCTTCAACGATTTAGATCCCTTTATCCCTGGGGAGTCAGGAACGGACTTCGAATAAAAACTTGGTATTGGAAGTGCTGATGGAGCTGGCGACGCATGAAAAGTCGGGCCAGCGTAAGCTGCAGCTGAAGGGGTATTTATGGGCCTTGCGGACGTAGGTATGCCTGCAGACTGCAAAGGCGGGGTGCTTCGTTCATTCCTTGCTATAACGGGAGATGTCATGACATTCTTTGGTCGATTCTTATTTCGAGATTTTTGTTTTGACCCATTTTCATAAGCAGTTGAACTTGGCGCGTTTGGGTAATCTCTTCGAGGGGTTCGCGGAGGTGTTGTAGGCTGAATCGGTTGAGCCAGTTGGTTTGGTTTCATTTCGGATTGAGAATTTTGTGCATGTGCTTGCAAGTTGAGGTGATGTGGGTTCTGAGGATGAGGGTGAGGGTTCTGAGACGAGGCAGATGTAGATGGTATTGCAGCACTTCGAGTGTGGCGATGGCCCTTGCGAGGAGTCTCTGTAGACATGTCTTCTTTGGCCTATAAATAAGCAGCCGTAGAAGCAAAGCAAGATATAAACTAGGGACAGTAAGTTGGAAACTATTGATAATAGCAGCGGTGCTGTTTCGAAGGTTGAAAGGTCTTATGAGGGGACGAGAAGGTGCGTTGGCCGATGGCTTTTGAAAGGAGATCTTTGGGTATCGCAATACGGGTTCTTTTGGACCTTGGTCTGTATGAATTTGAGAGGTGATAGTGTTTTAGTCATTGTTTTTGTGACAGGTTCGAAGTGTTTCCAAAAAGGATGTATTGAGAAGAAGGCTACAGTCATAACGCGATGATGGTCTTGAGAGGATATTACATCTTTGGCAAGGGCGGGCCCCCGTAAGACAGCCCAGTCCCTCAGGTTTATCACAACCAGAAGAATAATCTGCATACACTCTTAAAATACTGCTGCTGAAGTACCTCGGATTATTTCGAATGTATCAACAGACACGAAAATAGATCGTAAATCTAGGGACTTACTCAATACCTAGGCTTTTCTTTTAGCTGCAGCTACATTTGGTCGAGCACTACGGTTAAACGAAGCTTGCTCTTTCTGCTGCCTATCTCAACTACCCCACCATAGACTAACCTATCCTCCTCATCTTTCTATTTCATCCTCGACCACACGCAGATCACCATGGCCGACGTTGACATGACAGATGCCCCTTCTGGCTCTGTAGCCCCTACAAAGAAAGTTAATTCTAAAGCCAAGGCTACTGGCCCTGAGGGTGGAGCAGATGGCAAAAAGCGATTTGAGGTTAAGAAGGTAAGCGATTCTCAAATTCCTTGATCTTCGACAGAAATGTGGCGATGCTGATACTAACGCAGTGGAATGCTGTTGCTCTTTGGGCATGGGACATTGTCGTGGACAACTGTGCGATTTGCAGAAACCATATCATGGATCTATGTAAACTCTTTCTACTCCTTGGGTCATGAAGTTGCTGCTAATAGCATCCAGGTATCGAGTGTCAAGCAAACCAAGCTTCTGCAACAAGTGAAGAATGTACTGTTGCTTGGGGTATATGTAATGTTAGTATGATATTTCTATTTCATCATTCTTATAACTGACACCACCTCCTAGCACGCCTTCCACTTCCACTGCATCTCACGATGGCTGAAAACACGTCAAGTTTGCCCCCTCGATAATAGAGATTGGGAATTCCAGAAATACGGCCGTTAAAGAACCAACGAACTACCATCACATAAGAGGGATGAGATATAAACATGAGCATAATGTGGATAAATTTCCATCTCGGGGACTAGAACCAGAGTGAGAAAGTAAAGCTCTTTCCAACTTTGCTTTATTGTATCTATGGCGGCGTATGGAGGAGTTCACTGGATGATGGCGTTTACGTTGGTTAGATCCCCATGATCAACTTCACCAGAGATATCTTACACAAAAAGATATCATCGTCCCTCAATGAACCATCGTTGAATTCCCATTCTCTTCCTTCCGTGTTACCCTTGAAACCGCAGTACATTAAGTTTGTTATCTAATAACCTTGCCATCTACAACAATGCTTGATGAATTCGCGTTGGAACCTGCCACTGGTAGCCACTTAACAGGATGTTTGTTGAAAAACGGCCACGGTGGGACAATAAGAAGAAATGTTAGGGCTGTTCCACCCAATCCAATATAGAGCGCAAGCTTGATATCCTGGAGGAAAAACCCGACGATAAAGGAGATAGCCTGGGTGTGAATTAGTGCTTTGGTAAATAACACAGAACAAGCATGCCTACACCAATAGTAGCTAATAAGGCTGTAGCCAGTAGCTCGGCAAGTTTCTGGCCCTCGAAATCCTGAATAAAATGTACCATTAGCAGAAAAATATATCTGAGATGAAAGTGCTGCACAAACAATCTGCCCCTCTGCAAGCTCTCGCGCTTGTTCTAGTAATTGGTCGGCCATGATGCGGTGAGGTGAGGTGGGAAGAGAGGAGGAGATATAATGGTGGCTTGTCCTCACGAAGTCTGGCCTGATGGCATCTCGAACTCCGAAGAAGGTTAGCCACAACAATCAAATCACGTGATCAGGCTGACAATGGCAGCACCACCTCTCAGCCGGCCTCCCCGCCCTTGGTGAGGGATTTTCACGGCGAGGGGCGGAAACGCTGTCTGGAAATAATACTTCGTGCACGGTAATGAGAACCAGTGAGTGGAGCTCCGGAAAGCAGTCAAAACTCAATAAGTTGGGATAATATGTCTTCACCCAGAGCTCAATATCCCATCTTAACAGAACTCGACATGGCTGATAAAGAGAAAAGTATCTTTATACGAGAATAAAAATGAGTTGGAACTTGCATGAGGCTGTCAAACTCCCCGTTCCTGGTTGGTTGAGAAAATTGATCGCGCTAGGGCCGCTAGCAACCTCAGTAGCCCGTCTACCATTTCAAGAATTCCGAGCAAGAACAAACTTTCCTCTTTTCCACACCACCTTCAGCGATCCACCGCCGACGAATTTGACTTTGACATCAACTCCAACCTGTGTTATCATAGCCTTGGAACCACGCCGAGAGGTGACTCCTATCTCGTCGGCTTCCTAAGAGAAGTGTGGTACATTTGACCCTTGCTCTCTCTCCTGCAACGTCATTGCCCATCCCACCTCCTCCGCTCACCTCAACCACATCTTTCCACCGCCTTTATCCTTCAGCTTTCGAGCAATTCGGTTATTGATCCCTTTTCATACAGAAATTGCTGCAACCACTGCAGATCGGCTAGGATCACTCTCTCCGCAAAGTAACAATTAGTTCGTCGACTTAACCGCCTCCGCGGCTCCCAATCTCAAACCACCAAGTTGGCGGGACTCGTACTTCACAAGTTTTCCTTCGTCCGTCCTCTCCTCGGTCCAAAGTACTGCGGAGGAGACAAGAAACCCCCATAACTTGACCTCCGCTCCACAACAAAAGCATATATCGAATAATTAAACAACCAAAACCCTCCGCTGAGGTTGATACTGGACGGGGGCAGCTTTTCTTTCGAACGAGCTGTACAGGGACAACCTGTGCAAAACCGTCCATCAAATTGACGCCAACACGCGGTGGGCGCTCGTTGCGACCCGCCTTACAATTGAAGGCCTTCTAAGTCCGAGAGTGGTTTATTCTACAGGATAGGAGAGGGACACGGACAAGATGTCTGATCACGAAGAGATTTCTCCTGATACTGGTTACAGTACTCCTGTGCCAGAACTTGATGACCACCGACATCAGTCAGCTTCTGTGCAAATATCTCGATCTCGACGCGGCACCGTTGATACCATGCATAGCTTGAACGCCCAAAGGCGCCTTGAGCCAGATCTTTTACTTGTGAACTACAACCTCCAGCCTACTATTGCTAGAGATTTTGAAGAAGCTGTGGAAGATGAAGAGTCTGGTGGGATCTCTCCGCGCCCTGACCGAATTGGAACAGATAGAAGCCGGCGTGGTACTGTAACAACCATGGACCCACGATCAATATCACCACCAAATTCAGTTAAGGCGTTTGCTGATGCTCGTCGCCGTGAGCGTGAGCTCTCAACATCGGACCCAAATTTTGCCAAGGATTTTGCTGAAGGTCGACGCCATGAGGACACTGATCTTTATCGAACCATTTCGAGTGCCAGCTGCCGAAGCAAAAGAAGTCGACGGAGTAGACGTTACACAAACGATAATGATGCGAAAAGTTTCGCTGGGTCATGCAAGACTGCCGAAGATGATGTCTGCTTTCCCTTGCACAATTCTGGCAACAAGGATACTCTTCAGATTAATTTCGAAGCCCTGGAGGATTTCATTGCCGATGAAGAGAGCCATGATAGGACACCCCCAAAAGGTCAACCTCAAGCACGCATCTTTCATGATCTTCGTTCTCAGAGTAATGGCGAAGCCACCACGACGATCACATCAGGTGGTGACGTCGTTCAGTTGCCTTCAAACACTTCGCTCGATTCGAACGAGAAATTAAAGGAGGAAGATGACCTCCACGCAATATTGGGAGGACAGCAGCGCCTTGAGAATAGGTTTGAGTTCTTCTCTTCTCTTGGGGAATCAACTATCCATGCCGCTGAATTCGGCGACCTGATACTTCCTGGGGAAGATGTCCGAAGTCTTTTCACCTTTCCACAGGGCGATGAAATGGATGGTGTCTGGTGGCTAAATATGAACAATCCAACCGATGAGGAGATTAGAGCAATCTGCAAAGCCTTTGGCGTCCATCCCTTGACGATTGAGGATATTGGTACCCAGGAAGCTCGCGAGAAGATTGAGCTCTTCCCATCATACTACTTCGCTTGCTTCCGTTCCTTCCATGTACAAGAGATTGACGAAGGACATGAATACGAGCCGTTTAACATCTACGTGGTTGTATTTCGAGAGGGAACACTCAGCTTCAGTTTCTCGCCTAATCCCCATGCTGCTAATGTTCGGAAGAGAATCACCATGCTAAAAGACTATGTAGCCCTGAGCTCTGACTGGATTTGTTACGCCTTGATGTGAGGCATAATACATATTATTATATCTCCAACTGCTAACAGGAATTAGTGACGATATTGTCGATAGCTTCGCACCTATTATCACCAATATTGAGCACGAGACCGATGATATAGAAGATGAAGTCTTTATTGCTCGCAATGATGATATGCACACATTTCTCCGCAAAATTGGGATGGTTCGTAAAAACGTTATGGGCTTGATGAAGCTCCTGGGCGGAAAGGCAGATGTTTTGAAAGGCTTTACAAAGCGCTGCAATGCGAATTACAAGGTAACTCCTCGGATGGATATTGGACTATACCTGGGCGATATTCAGGACCATGTTGTCACGATGATGACTAGTCTTGCCCATTTTGAGAAGATGCTATCCCGCTCCCATAGCAATTATCTTGCTCAACTCTCTATCGACAATATAACGCAAGGCAACCACGCCAATAAAGTCCTCAGCAAAATCACGCTCCTGGCCTCGATCCTGGTTCCTCTAAATCTTGTGTGCGGTATGTTCGGGATGAATGTAGATGTCCCTTGGCGAGGTGTGAACGGTTTGGCACCTTTCTTTGGAATTCTTGGGATGCTGATTTGTTTTGTCATCGTTTCTCTCATTGTTGCCAGGAGAATGAGGTTCATTTGAGCGCACCGTGGAAAGGAGTGAAAGCACAGTTCTTTGTCATTTAAAGTATTGTTGCTCGTTTTACTATTTTTATGAGAGCTTTTTTCCCTGTCAATAGAAGAAGTTGTGCGTCGGATAGAACCTACATATAATGGAATGGGGTGTTCGTACTTCTTGAAGATAGTAATAAAAATGATCTGCACATAAAAATCTCACCAAAGCATAAGTTACATGCTATGACAATATTATCTGTTACCAAATAGCTCCCAGTTTCCAATATCTACAAGTTTTCTCAACCCAAAATTTGACAGAAGCCGAATAAATACTTGAAGGAGCATTTCAGCTTTCAGTGAGAAATGAGAGATTAGGCATATAAGGCAGTAAAGAGTTCTACGCTTTACAATTTCGCCATTGAGGCTGCCTGGGTGAGGAAAAAGGATAGAAATGGATCTTAGACCATTCTCCAAGCCAACATTCGAAACTTAGGGGCACTACATCACCATTATCACTCCTTTCTCCCAGCGTTATCTCCCTCGGCGGTCTTTTTAGACTCTTCCAAAGCACGATATTTCCTCTTGCTTTTCTTCACAGCACTAGACTTCCTCTTCCTCTTGGTCTCCTTAATCACAGCAGCCCTGCTCTCTACTCCCTTTTCTATCTCCTCTATCCTCTCTGCTAGCTTCTGCCTTGCAATCTTCCGGTTCTGAGTCCGTGACCGAGTAGCTTGTACTTTCAGTACCAAGCCAGAAGGGATGTGTTTCAATTGCACCGCCGAGGAGGTTTTGTTCTGCGATGTGTACGGATTAGCTTATGTCGCGGCCTGGAACACAACATATCAAAGGACTGCGGATTATAGACGTACAATTTTTTGGCCTCCGGGCCCACTGCCTTTCAAAAATGCCTCCGTGAAGTCATCTTCGTTGATTGGTGGTGGTCTATCAGGCATTTTCTTTGCCCATGAAGAGGGCGACGACGCAATGCAACGCTCGACAGATGCGCGTTGTAAGACATGCTTAGGTATAATTCCGACTCGAGCACAAGAGAGAAACCCTCGCAGCATTGTACATTTTGGAGAGAGCGAGTGGAAGCTGGGAAGCTGGACGTGCTGGTTGCAGACGCGAGTCGCCGGAGTCAGTGGAAAGGCCCAGCATCGGCGTCAACTAATGCCGATCCGGTGAGATTTTACTGCAACGGCCATTTTCAACTTCGTCCCTATTTCTTGTCTGTCTGTGGCGTCCTCCAACTCCAACATCCCAACACATTATCGCTCCTTACTACTTGTCATACTCCTACTCGCGGGCACTGTGCTCTCCTCACACGTGTATAATACATTTCTCATCTCCTCCACATACGAACACCCACAATAAAGATGTTTGCATCGACGTTCCGCTGGTTGCAACGAAAGAGATACCAATATGAGGTCAGATCGCATCAATCCGGTAGAGAAATGTATGTATTAACATAAGCAGGTCACATTTTCGCTGTACATGTTGACTCCCACCGAAAAATTCATCTTCAGTAAGAAACTCCATCAATTCCGGCTATCCCGCAAACCCCCTTTTAAATCTCATGAACGTGCGCCATGTCACTACAAACATTCAAGTTACCGAAGGTGGACATGCTGATAGTCGATGGATTATAGATTCTTTTCTATTTCTTTTCTTTAGCATGGTCATCATCGCCATGACACTTTACCTTCCCCAACATATTGCCTTCCTCACTAATCGCGCTTGGTTCTACTACAACGGCGACGAGAGTTCGAAGGCTGCAGTCCAATCTGTTGTTGAGAGCGTCGCTAGCACTGTTTTGCAGAAGCAGGCGAAGGAGACTCTTGTCACGACAGGTGCCGGTTCAACGATTGTAGAAGCCATGAAGGAATTATAATGCAGCAATATGTCGGGTTAAGACGTGGGTTCCTAGTTGTGCAAATAGGCTTCTGTGATAATTCTAGAGGTGCTTTGGGAGTGCGGTCACTTTGGCGTTTAGGGTCCTTGGGGAGAATTTGGTAGAAGTTATTGCATAGGAAGGATCGAATCCTCTACTAATATTAATATACGCGAAAGATTGAAAATTGTTTACATTTATCACTAAGGGTGCTTAGTAGTATTAGGAACCTTCCCAGAACCATCCAAATTCTCATGTCCCTGAATCGTATAGGATGGGGCATATAGCAATAACCACCTCCCGCTCCTAAATTCTACCCCTTGTTTTCCCTGGCATTCATCAAATGTTTCATGGTATTATACATCAATTCTCCTACTCCTGGCACTCCTCTATTCTCCATATACTGGAGAACACCAAGTCGATAATCTGCCCAAGTCAATCTCAGTCCCCCGTCTTTCTCGAGCTGCTTTAAGGTGTTCTGGGTTACAGGTCCTGCATGTCGTAGGTCGATATCATCTTCTACGCCATCCTCGAGCTCCCTGATGTAGGAAATCGCCTGGAGGCAGAAAACAGGCGAATAAGAAAAACTAAACAATGACGGAAGGGACAGCGAGGTGTCAAGTTTAGAAACGTATTTGCCTAAAGATGAAATGACAGGAGGGGCCACTAAACAACCCAAAGCATTCGGATCAGATGTATTGAAGGCACGGGATCTCCACAAGCAGTTGCAGACATCCATAAGAAAGCCATTAAAATGATTAACGTAGTCTTTCGGGTACGATTGCTGATCCAGAAGGAGCGAATCGCCCAATTTCGAAGACATTGAACTTTCAAAGGCTCGTTTATAAAGAGTGAGGACTGTACAAAGTCTACTCAGGGTGCTGATTGAATGTGTAAATTGAAGAGTGTATATTAGTTCTGACGGAGGAATGACGATCCGGGCCGTTGATCTTAGAGTCGGAATGGAGAAAAGGGAGGAAGTGGATTCGTAAAAGTCTAGGATTGTGGAGAGTGTTGTGACTGTTAATGACGTTTGAACAATAGTCAGTGCGAGATTGTCGGCGTGATTTATCAAGGACATAAGAGTCGAGGTAATTCCTGGTACGGGAAAGGGCCGAGAAAGTAGGGATGCAACCCATTGATCTAACAAATTTCGGTAGAAAGTGAGCAGAACGACCTTTGTATCAATCGAGCCATCTTCTAAAATAGAACCCTCAAGAGGGCGAAAGATGGACGTATATAGCTCTGCAATGTTGTCAGTAGTTATACTCTCCCCATGCTCACCTAAGCTATAATTCTTACGAACCTTCAAAAGGGCTTATTGGGGTATAAGCTAGAAGATCAAGAACGACATCCCGACCTGTGATACCGTCCCAAGAATCCAACATACATTGAAGATAAGTTAGACACGCAGGTGGTAAAGTCTGTGGGCGTCAGTAGCACTCTTAAAACCAGTGTATCCAGTCTCTTGCCTTGGTGTAATGAGTATACTCCAGAAGAACCTCCATTAGTTCCAGAATCTGGCTCTCAGCTGATTCCGAAACTTGTAGCTGATCTTCTAAAAAGGCTAGCAACCAGCTGTTCATGCGTTTTGAACTGCTTTCTGAAGATCGGAGTTGGAGGAACTTTTGAAGAAGTGGGTCACCTATGGCAGCGATCAACTGATTTGGTAATTCAATTTTCTCGAGATTGTGTACAAAGTCATAAACACCTTCAATCTCCTCCATAGTGACAGACGACTGCCTTGTTAGTTTGGACTGGGCATTGCTTTGGAATTTAACTGACCTCATGAGCGTGTGAAGTGTGTACTTCTGGTATGATTGCTGATCTTGTCCTCCCCAACCCATCAGGCTTGTTTCGAGATACAACGAAAGCCAGCTTCTCAGGCCGCAGTGTACTTTGCGTCTTCTGAAAAGATTCTTCTTGAATTTCATCAAGCCTTTGTCTCCACGCGTGGTCGGGATGCTTTATATACAGTTACTTGTTGGTTGAATATGAAGACGTTCATTAGATACATACCAAGAAAACAGAAGCTCTTCCAGAGGTCATATCGCCAATTATAACATCTGGGTAATAATCTTTATAGACTCTCATGAGTCCAACGAGGGGCGGCTCATTCCCAGCCTGTCTCATCAATTCCATTCTGGCCAAGTATCAGTAACATTTCACAAAAACTCTCTTTGAGCACAGGGGCTAACAGGGCTTGTATCCTGAAGGGTCGAACATGTTTGCGTCTAGTGATCAATGATAACACGTGACACAGCTGTGGGCTGAATCGGATCAGTATCTGTAACTGTTTGGATGGCCTTTGAAGACATACCGTATGGCAATTGTATCAAGCAAATTAAATAGGACACTGTATAGTTGTGACAAAATGCGTCGGTTTTCGAGGACATCATATATCATCACAAGCCACCTCAACAGAGAAGCTTGGACAGGATACGATGGCTTGCCTCGTCCATGGCCAAGACTTCCGATTATTTGAATAGCAATGGTATCTGGGACTTTGCTCGTGGGATACAGATTTTTGATCAAGTTCACAATGGCAGATTGGCCAAGCTCGGGGGAACGAGTTATGATGTCGACGAGCTTGCCCAACTCCGCGTTGGTCAGGCCCTCCTCGTATGCCTTAGAACATATTTGGTCCACGAGACTTGATATCTTGATAGTTCGTTGCTTTGCAGGTATCTTTGCTACTGTAGAACCCCAAAGTGTTAGAGGTCGCTCTGCATGTATGAATGATTCTCAAGGTACAGGACGACGCGTGGAGACGCGTTTTCTTACCCTTTTCCAAGTCGACGAGCAACTCTGGTAGAAGCCCAGGCTCCGTCTCTTCGCGTGACATTTCTACGTCTGGAGTCTAGAGATATCGATGTCCTTGAAAGTCCAAGTACATCCATGCGCATCAACTCCAGTGGCGTCGACGTGAAGTTTACTGAGGTCACAATTCCAGAGAGATTATTGGCGCGTTCATCCTGTACACTGAAGAGATAGATACTCCATAGAACTACCGAGTACCAGTCGTCCTGTCCCGTCCAGTAGGGAGTCGGTCGCTCTCAGCTCCCTCCCTCCAACTCACCCAACAACTCCACAGGATCATGATAATTGACTTATTGTCCGTACTGTCTCTACTGTCTCTACTGTCTATATGGTCTGATAATAACAATGACTGAGAGACGGTTTTGATCTCGTTCTCGGACAGGCGAATAACGCGAGGTTGCACAGAATCGCCGCGTACTACGCTGTATTGTAATGTACTGCCCGAGCAGCCGTACCGTACCTTGTTTACAAGTCTTAGTCCAATCGCCTCTGTCCTAGCCCTTGACACGGTCGTGCGCCTTTCAATGCGAATTCAACCTCTTTTGTCCACCTCCCGCATCCATCGTACGATTATGACCACACCGGAGACGCCCATCTGACAGCGTCTTCTCTTACAGTGCCGTCCTGGACTATTGCTATTGCAGACAAGCCATCGTTATCGAACCTCCCACGACGCGTCCTCCCATGCCGCCTTTTCAGCTGCCATCTATTAAGGTTTCTGCAAGGTTTCTGCATCCCAACGGCACGCTCTCTCAGTCCTGTCTCATTGGCAAAAGGCCTCAAGAGGAGGAAGAAGGGAAAAATTGCAATAAGAAAGAAGCAAGCCCAGCAGTTGGCCTTGAAAACGCGACTTTGGCTGCCACAGTCTCCCCATACCCAGCCAAACATGACTTGCTGGGACTGGATATCCCACGGAACGCCAATGCATTTCGATTCCCCAAGAGCATGTTTTGCTAGGGCAGGTAGGGGGATATTTTCTCTCGCAGGCGACAGTAATCAGCCTGTGTGTCGGGTAGGTTGGGCAAAGAAGCTTTGTCTCCTGCGTTGCCTCTCTGCCTCTCACTTCCTCCGCCGTTCTCCTCTCCTTCGCCCTGTTCTGCCTTGCTTGCTTCGATCTGCGAGACGAAGATCCAGGCGAGAGCGGGAGCTATTCGCGTATACAGTCGTACTGCGCCTCATTCTAGCAGGTTGCATTACAATCAGTGTGCGTTCATGTCCAGTTTTGCGAGCTTTCCCACCAATCTACGAGTACAGTATGTCCTCCGTAGATCTTGGAGGGGGTTTCCCAGGTCCCTACACCCGCATTTCCCATGTTGTGACTCTACGGGAACGGCCTGACAGAAGACTGGCTCGCCGTGGCGGTAAGTCACTCTCGCACTGTGCTACCTCATACATTCCACGTCCCCCTTCTTCTACACACCTGCAACCACTATTCAAAACACGCTTTCCCTTACCTCTCTGCTTCTCTCTACACCCTCCATACAGTTGCCATACCGTATCTTGCCCTTACTCAGCATTGGTATTCCGCTACCTCTCACAGTCTCACTGGAATTGCGTGGACAAACCTCACCACCCCATTTTTGCACAACAAAATTCTTTTTCCTTGTTCCTACGAAAGGCAACTGGAATATCAGCTCAGTTCTAGCTTTTCCGCACGCGAGTTATTCGATGCATAGCGACCTCCTCGAGCCCCAAGGCCCTATACTCATTTCATTAACTGAACCTTGCTGGTTGGCCTACTAAATAATTTGGCTCACGCATCGCTAGGAGCGCCGGCTGGTTGCAGCGTGCTGGAATCCCAGAATTTACTGATATCTAAATGATTCCCAGGGTCCTTCCAACGTCAAAGTATTGACTTGCATTAGTTGGTTCCTAGGCAATCTGCTGTGAGCCAGTAAACCCCTGACCTGCAGAAAAGGTCTAACTTTAACAACTGTCAAGCGCCACGGGCTGGTGCCAGCTACGCAAAGCTCAAAAAATTGGTGTAACGCTCCGAGCTTTCTTAAACCGATCCATTTTCGGCACTTTGGGCGATACTTACGTCTTTCTTTCCAAAGCATTATTCATAAGATTAGGTTGTCTCCTCTATCCTTCCAGGGAAGGAAATCACCGCGAGCTCAGCGTCGGAACATATACTTCTGTTGCCTTGTAGAAGTGGACATCTGCAAAGATCTTCTCGTATGGTATAACCCTCGCTTTGTCAATAGACTACTACAGCCCACTACGCTGTAACTCCAGTTTTCCTGCCTTCGAGCGCCAGATAAAGGAGAGATTGACATCGAAGTCAAGCAATAACTAATCCGTCTTATCCTGAATTGCCCCAAGGATTGGTGGTCAAGACAATGCTTTCAGGAGCCAAACCTCGGTGGCATTGTTCTGATAGTTTTCAGTTGTTGCACCTGCCAATTATAAGAGCTAGGTCGGTTGAAATTGTCTTTTTTTAAATGCTGGAGTTCTAAATCCATCTAGGTTTACTTCTTTAGCAGGTAGTTACGCCAACCCTGGTGAGAGATATGATGGCATCAGAAAGCGACGACGAGGAGATGTAAGATATCTTTGACACAGTCAAAGACAAATTTAGCTTATCCCGCAGTAGGAACCTAGATTTACAAGGGCCATCTAGCCCATCTGCACCAGAAGCCTCTCTTGACAATACGAAAACTAATGGTTTAGCACGGCTGGTACGAGATGCACCAAATTGGCTACTACAAGTCAAAGATTTAAAAGAGACCGATATCATCATACTTCTTACCCCAGTGGCCATCCCCATCAGCAAAAACCCTGCGGATGCAAGTGACCCCTTCGAACCTCTTGGCCGTTCTCTAGCAAAGAGACACCCCCGCATCCGCCAGGTTCCCTACACCCAGAGGTCTGGGAGCCCTCTAATACCGAGCCTTTATGGGACTGACTTCCGTGTCTAGGAATGGGATCACTTCAACTCACCTCGGGTTCGTGAAAAGAGGTCACGTCATTATACTTTGTTTCGCTCTTCAACCTGGTCAACAGATGCAGCATGAATTTGCAGATATTACTTTTGCAGTGAGTGATAGCAAACCATGTATCATTGTTATATGTTGCAGTCCTGTGGACATTCAGCAAACCATACCTTTTCCGACGGTTGTTCTGACCGATGGATACTCACCATCTGCTCTGGAAGCAGCGGCAGCATTGATATTCGGAGAGCTACCTTCATTTCAAAGCAACATGTTTCCTGCAAGCTCTGGAGATACAATACCATCAATACCAAAATTGTGGCCAGTAGAGCAGTGGAATGAAGCCAGGGATATGCCGAACGTTTTGAACCTCTGGAATAAGTGTATCGGTCAACGCTTTGTGATCGACCAGCAAACTTTCTCTTCTCTCCTCCGTCGCCCAGGCTATGCTAAACATTACGTTATTCGGGATCCTAGCAATGGTGAAGTGCTAGGATTCTGTGCAACCTATCTCTCTTATGTTGACCAAGAAGGAGAAAAGCTCATCGCATCTTTAGCAATCCTCTTAGTTCGACCTAATAGTCGCCAGCGAGGTATAGGCTTGAGCTTACACAACCATGCTGTCAGCCAGCTCAAGAAAACTAGAGGTGTTATACGTTTGCAACTTGGAAGTACATTCCCACGATTATTATATGGCCCTCCATGGGACATGCAGCTCAATGAGGAATGGTTTCGGCGAAGAGGCTGGCAGCTAAACAAGGCTATGACTGGGCAAGGTCGGCCGATTCATGATCTAGTCCTTGATTTCATGGATTGGCCCGACCCAGAGAGCTCTTCACAGCTGATATCTTTGAAGTTTCGGCTCTGTACGCAAGACGACATGAATAATGTGTTGGAAATTGTTGAGAAGGCCTCTGCGAGGCAATCTAAGATGGGTTGGTTTGATCAATACTCGTCTCTCATGAATGGACCAAATGTCAAAGATGTGGTGCTGGGAATTGAAAATGATGTTATTATTGCCACTGCGCTCACTTATACTCCATCTTGCGGAAGTCAAATCGCTTCCAATCTCCCCTGGGCTGGCCGAATTGGAAATGACGTGGGTGGTGTGACTTGTATTTGTATATTTTGTAAGTACCCCATTTTCTTTAGGTTTCAATCCTGGGTTCATTCGTTCCCTGGCCCATCGTATGCTTTCAAGTAATTTGGTAGTGCTAAAGCTTGTTCATACACAACTTTATTCAATTGTTGGTGAGCTGATTTTAACCACCTCATTTTTTTTGGGACATATAATACCAGACCTATAAATAAAACTAAGCAGCGTCCTTCTACAACGACTTATACACAGGTCAGGTCATAAGGCTGACAAACGAATATTAGCGGGAAAAGATTATATTATGGATGGCCTACTTAATGCGTGCGTTAAGAATCTTCAGAGCCAAGGCATGAGAAGCATGTTCATTGATGCCGTTACAACTGAGCTTGATCATTTGATGCAGATCGGTAAGAGCTTTGTGCCCGAAGGAAAAAGATAAACAGCTAATCAAGTAGGCTTCCGCGAATGGGCTCGATACAGAGATGTGTGGAAAGATGCGTGAATGTGAAAGGACAAAAGAATTTGGAATATATGACGATCTGCATGTTGGGGCCCGCTTCCCTGGTCTATATCTATGCTATGACCGCCTCAGACAAATGCAGCGTTAGGCCATATCGCTTACGGTTTGATGTTATACCGGATGATAGCAGATCTTCCCTTAACTTCGCAGAATGGTGAAGACAGCCCAGTGTATATCTAGTTGGTTATCCACCCGCTAAAGTGGAGCCAATTTTCATATTGCTATGGCAATAGCATACATGATTGCATATGGCAAGATTAAATTCTTCATTTCTGCCATTCTTAGTAGGATGAGTCAGTATAGGCTCATCAAGGAATAGTCATCGAGGCAAAGTTCCTCGAGCATAACCACGGCTAACCAGTTGGCCGTTCACCAGGACTTCGCGCTTTCCGAGTCGCGCACACATGGGTTCGTTTTCAAGCAAGCTTTATATGTTTCTCACCTCCATAAAGTCTCTGCATTGTCAGCCCTGCCTGCGTTGCGCCACATCAGTATATGTTGAAGCATTCAATTTTATAGTGAACTCTGGCGGCTTTGATTCAAATATGGCTTCCAAGTCGACCCAAGAGCCCACTTGCATAGTCGGCTTTCGGTAACCACTGGAAATCGATTTTCCGGTCGTTTCTACTAGTCGTCGAGCTGTTCGGAAAGCAGATGGTGATTTCCAGGGACCAATACCTGTTGAATCTCCAAGGCGGAACATTAGACATGAACATGTTTCACCAAGATATACATAAATGAGATCTATCTAGGTGTGATAAATCTTAATGGATGACATAGTATTGAATAAACTATCTCACAACGGGATACAAACTTGCTTCGTGACAAAAGTCCCGCGCAAAATTCAAAGAGGACTCTACAAACTGAGGTAATTCTTACGAAACATCAAGTGCGAAGAATAAATCAATAGTGACACTTATTTACTAGTCCGAGTAACAATCTAGATTATGAAGAACTGAGGAGTCGTCAATATCTAGTCTAAGTCCCATTCGTATATACCTTCAGATTAGAGTATTCACATTCGGCATCTTCTTATGCTACTCTCCTTTGCACTGCAGAACCTCTCTCCGACCAAGTCTTCACTCATTTTCCAAAGTCTTTCGGCTTTCTCGACACTAGAAGCCCACTTCGATGGTCGCCTGAGTTGACAGTCGTCTAGATATACCTCGCGTGCACCTATGGTATCAAATGTCAGTCATATATCCTAGACGGCCATACAACACGATTAATCCAAACCTGGTAGGAGGAAAAATGCTCACTATCCAGCTTCGGGTCAAAACCAGCGACCACCAGTGTCGCAGCTCCCTGATCTACCGTCTTCCAGTCTTGCGTCGCTTCCGCTAAAGCTTTTAGCCCCTTTTCATCAAAGTTTCTTGATAGATCCGTTGCAATAGCTATACAAAGAATTGACATGTTAGCAGACTCTCTCACTATTTCTTCGCCCGTTGAAATGGGCATACATAGAGGGCAGGTCACAACGGAGGAGAGAATGCTTACTTCCAGGCATAACAGCAAAGCTACCAACTCTCTTACCGAGTCTCTGATTCAACGCAACAGCAAACAAAATATTGGCTGTCTTGCTCTGTCCATATGCCACGCTAGGCTCATATCCCCCATCAGCCCTCAAAATTCCCTCCGGCATCCCTCTTCTAGGCTCCTCGTCTTGATCCACCACCTTCCCAGGCTCTTGGTTGATATCACCAAACCTCACGGGGGAGATCCTATGCGCCTCGCTCGACGTGTTAACGATCCTTTTCCTACCGACCCCATTCAGCATTTCGGGGAGGAGGAGATTCGTCCAGAGGAAAGGGCCCAGGTGATTTGTTGCAAACTGCAACTCGACCCCTTCTTCCGTCAAAGCTCGCTCGGTGACATTGATGCCTGCATTATTAAAGAGCGCATCGATCCCTCTCGCCTCTTGGCGTAGTATCTCTTTCACATCCCGGGCTGCTCTCCGGACGCTTTTCAAGTCCGACAAGTCGACCTGCACTTCGGCGATTTTTACCTCGGGGAACGAGGCACGAATTTGCTGAGCGACGGCAGTGATTTTTGGCCGGGTGCGCGATGCAAGAATGAGCAAGCCCGGCGCGTGTGCAGCGAGGGAGGTGGCAAGACCGGCACCGATACTATTTGGTGATATTCCTGTGATGAGGACTATATGCCGAGTCGAGTGGTTTCATTAGCCTACAGCTCTCCGAGGAAAAAGTCCCCTGGCAAACCAGGAAGGAATAGGACACGAGAAGAAACCATACGTGTCTTCGGAATAGCCAGCTAAGCAAAGAGAAAAGATACGCTAGGCAGAGCCAAAAATGCGAACTCCGAGAATTTTTAAGAATTTTACTAGGACTGGGCAGGCTTGTCGTGAGGTCGGCAGGCTGCTTGGCTTTACCGGCTTTACCATGTAAAACGGCCACCCCCATACGGTCTCCCCACTCCAAATGTACGGGAGTAACAGCAACACAAAAGCAACTCACTTATCTTTCCCTTAATCTCCTCTCCAAACCGTCTGGCAACTTCCGTAGAAGTACTATTGAACCCGAACTCGGGATGTGAAGTCATGGCGGCTTTCGTCGCTGGACGATGTCGTCCGACCAACAACGACCCGGTAACACAACTACTTTTTTGAAACGAAGATACACAGTGAGAATATCTGTGGCTGTTTGGACCAAGGTACGCTTGAGACGTCTAAGGCCTTCACATCAAGAAATTGCTTGTTCCTCTACCCCGCTTATTGACGTGAGCAAAAGCGATACATCATTTGGTGGCTGTTGTCAAATCACATGACACTGAGGGGTACTACAGCAGCAGTTTCGCCCCTGAATAAGAGCGTTGGCTGCCTTTTATTATACCAAGGAAAGCAGGTAATGAAAAAGTTTCACAAAGCAGCTGGAAGTTTATATAGAGTGGGTAATTATCTGGTATTTCAAAGTCCGAAGATATCTAATACTCAGAAAAGCGAGTCCAACCAAAGTCTCTTCCTACCTCCTGAGTGTGGCACCGTAAAATCTCCCTTAAATATGTTGAACAAGACTCAACGATGCCATGACCAGTGAGAAAGTCGAAAGAAAAGCTAAACTACAAGTGGAGGTCATGCCAACCCCCAACCCACTCAAGGTCACCGAGATCACCCTGGCGTTTGTCTTTGCAATGGTGGTAATCACGGGCCTTATCCTTCGCCCATGGGCAAGCCCTGCCCTTATCCCGAATCGTATCCTTAATAACAGTATTCGCCTTATTGTCCCAAACCGATGCTCCAAACCCAGAAAAACCTAACCCAACGTTTCTACGTGCTTTCCACAATTCTGGTGATTTTTCAGACTCCGAAGTCCCAGTGTACGCACGCCTTCGTTCGCCAAGTGCAGTCCACTTATCGAAAGTGATTCGCTTGGGAGGTGGCGAGTAGCGAGGGGGTTCTTGTGGAACAACAGTCTCTTTCGGGATGTCGTGGAAGAAGAAACCATCCGCTACCAGATCTCCATCGATATCATTGGCTGGGGACCGGCCAGCCTCCGGGTTCAACTTAATAATATTTACAAACTGAGAGCTCTTTGGCTCCAAGGGGGTTCCACAGCGTATCGTATCATCTTCAGATTTACTCTCATGACTCCAGGTCCTAGCGTTCTGCATCTGTCGAGCTTTGAGCTGCTTCTCGGCTTCTTCTTCTTCTTCAATATCTTCGTCCCACAAGTCGCTCCAGCTCTTGGAGACAACTTCGCTCTTCTTACCGAAGATTGACGCCATGGAAGGTAAAGGCTTGGGTTTGGACATTGTAATTGGCAACGACCCTGAGATTGGAGTGAGGCTTGCCTTGGGAGGGCCAGATTTCATGGGTCGTCTGATGGCAAGAGACTTCATCGAAGCACCAAGGCTTGAGTCCAAAATTGATGCCAGAGATGGAGTTTGTTGACCAACGGAGAACCAGTCCTTGTTGCTCTCTTCTGAACTGGGAAAGAGATCCTCTGAGCGATAACTTTCGTCGTCGGGAATGATCGAGAGTTGACGGAACTGCTGAGGTGGGCTGGCGTGCAGAGCTTTGGCCCAAGGAAAGGCACCGGTATCCATCTGGGGGCTTTGGATTGATGGAGTGCGAAGTGGCTCCCGGTTGGCACTGGCAATGCCTCGTCTCTCGGCAGAGCAGAAATCGTCCAACGACTCGTCAAAGGTGGTGAAACTCACAACTCGTTCCAAAGCCTCACGAGCACTCTGGAGGGATCTCTTGCGTGGATCCAAACTCATACACTGAGCAATCACTTCATATGTATCTTGAGACATTGTGGGGAAGACATCGAAGAGTGATTGCTTGTCTCGTGAAAAGTCCAAGAACAGAGGATCCGATTCGGTTGGAGTTGTGAATGGGTTTCGGGAAAAGAGGATATTCAGAAGACAGATACCAATGGCCCAGATATCTGCTTTATCGGGGGCGTATCCAGCACCAGCAGAATCATATTGCTCTGGTGACATATATCGGTCACTACCAACGGTAGTTTCGTATGTCCATGTTTCGGATGTAGCAAGGCCGAAATCGCCTAACTTCATTTCTCCAGACTCCGTGAGGAAGATATTCTCTGGCTTGATATCTCGATGATACATGCCCTTGCTGTGAATATAGGCAACGGCATCTACGAGTTCAAGCATGAATTGGCGGACGTGTTCGGTTTCCAACGGACCAGTGCCGGCCCGAATAGCTTCATAGAGGTCACCTCGAGAGCAAAACTCGAGGACGATGTAAATGTGCGAGTCTGTCTCGAAAGAGTGGATGAGGTTGACAATGTTGGCATGGGATCCTAAACGTGCATGGCAAGCCAACTCTTCGGATCGCTCATCAACAGCGAATGACGAGTCCGAATCGGTGAAGGCGGATTTCTTGGTAAGACACTTGATAGCAACGAACTCATTTGTTGTCAAGTCTTCAGCCATAAAGACCATGCCAAACGATCCATGGTTGAGGGGAGAGACGGTCCTGAATCGTCCGTCGAGCACCACCCCATCATAAAACCTATCCCGAAGACATTCCATGGCGAAACTATTTCAATTGACAAAAAATTGGATGTTTTTGGTCGAACAGAAGGCCCGGGTGACAGGCCAAGATATAAATATTAAGTAATGGAAAATCGCAAGGTAAGAGTGATACTGGTACAACCGTGATGTTTTTTTGGAATCCGAAGACTTGGTGTGATTGAGCAGAACAACGGAGAAATGCTTTTGTCTTCTCTAAACAAAAAAGTTGGTGGCACAAGGAGCTACGCTCGAGGAAAGTGAAGACACGGAAAGGAGGCTGTGAGGCGGGGGGAGAGTCGGCGAGAGGATTTGGTGGTAAAACAAACAGACAACGCTATATAAATGGATTTCAATTGTCGACAAAAAATAATTGATGAAAACTCCCGAAAGAATCGTAGTAGGGGTCAGAGGCTCATTGATTGGGTATTCGAATCGCTAACAAAAGGAATTGGTGATTGATCGTAAAGGGGAACAATGGACGGATGGTCCGGTAAGGAAAGTTGTGAAGTCGTTATGCTGACATGGAAGCTGAATGTAAAGAACGAATGTCTTGAGGTATGGATTAGGCCTCAATGAACTGTACGAGTGAGCGTATAGTTCGTGTTTGTTGGAGAGATTGTCAAGATGTAGTAGTGTGTCGAAGATGAGGGACGAGTCGACACGAGAAGCAATGCAAAGCAATCAACCGCGAGGTAAACTGCACCGTATCGCAGGGAATTATTGTCGAGAAGTGAAAGGTGTAGATGGGCAGAAGGTGGGAGCTCCGGTGGGTCAATTTTGAGGTTGACTCGACGGGGCTGTCAAGCGTAGAGTAAAGAGGAAGTCTATCGAAAGACAATCTCCGACTCTGGATTGGAACTCATGTGTTGTTGATAGCTGCTTGATGGAAAAAGGTAGTCGAAGAGTTTACTCCCCGTCTGCCTCATCCGCTGATTGTGGTCGATCGAGACGTTTGGCAATGCTGGACCACAAAGTGATCTCGGCGGGGACGCAGGTGATGACTCGATAGGCACGAGTTGATTGATGATGATGATTTCTCGGTGCCTCCAGGACTAGCTCTGTTTTGCCAATCGTGCGGTGAGTGGACTCAGCGTGGAATAATTGTGAAGGGTATTGCTGAGACAAGTATGAGTGAGCTCGACCGATGACGCAGAGTGGTGAAGTGAGGTCGATGTCGAGGCAAGGGCGTTCGGTCGGCGATGAGGAAGGATATAAGGGAGAGAAGAGAAAAGAAGAGAAGAGGAGGGCGAAGAGGAGGAGGGGAGGGAACGCTGCGAACGACGATAGATGTGACCAGTCTTAAGAAATCGTACGCAGCGGTGGATGGAGAGAGGTTTCGATGGGGGTTGATGGAAGAAGAGAAGGGAAGGGAAGGGATGGAGAGGTGAGGGAAGAAGGTGTGGAGTGGAGGTGGAGGGTGGAGTGAGGTGAGTGGAGCTAATAATTTGGGAATGCTACGGTACTGTACGCTGAAGGGGCCATCTTCACCGTACTGCACTGCACTGCGCTGGACGGTACGGTGTACGGGGCCGACCGCACCAGGCCGGCCAGTCCAGTGAGGGAGGGGACGACGCTGGGCAGTTGCTACGGGGGACGACGGTCGAAGAGAGCGCAGTCCCGCATGCCCTGGCCCTTGGTCGAGTCGGTCAAGGTTTGCCCAGCTGGGGTTGGTCAGGGTCAAGCGTCACCAAACGAGAAGCGGTGGAAGAGGTGTGCGGTAAGTGAATGCGCGCATGGCGGAGGTGGCCTGCCGTAGTCTGCCGTCGCCAGGCACGACGGCGTCGGGGACGGGGACGAGGACTAGCAACGGCGACAAGTCAGTTTCCTCTCGATCAGGCGCAGGCTTGGCCGAAGCTGGAGCAAGACTCGCGAAGGTTTGACTTGATCCACTCAGTTCGGCAATGGCGGAAGACCAGAAGGCCCTGGGCGTCTCCCGCCTGAGGCCGCCATGCAGCGCCTCCAATCGCCCCCGAATCTCGATTCCTCGCTGGCAGCGTCGCTCCTTCGTCCGCTGGCCGACCCACCCACACCACCGCAAACCTTTTTTTGGCAGCCCAGGGCAAGAACGATCAGGGCAATCAGGGCACGCCAACGCTTGACCGCTTCCATTCTGATTCGGAATCCTGCTCCTGCTGCTGCCACTACTACCGCTACCACTACCACCACCACCACTGCTCGCTCCTGCACATGCATACTGTAATGCACATGCACCGCTCAAACTGGATGGGCCCACCCATCGCTTCCATCTCCCCATGGCCCTCCCCTTCCAGGCAGCGTCATGTCTCAATTCCGGATAAACGCAGAGGAGGCCAAGAGACCACGACGCCGCTCACCGTCACTCGCTCGCGCCCCCCCAGGAGCCCGCCTGCCTCCAATGACTTGCTCGCCAGCTGAAACCCTCCTTCGTCTGCCGATGCTATTCCCGACGCTGGCCGCGCCGCTGCTTTTATGCCGTGTGTGCGGTGCTCGTCGCTTTTCTTTCCATGGCATTCCATCGCCGTAATGGGAGCCAAGACAACCCATATCCCCATCTTTTGCCACCCCCCCTTGATTGGGTGTGATTCTAACTGATTCCCAGCGGCCATGCAGCACCCTGCACCTCGTCCCTCCAGCTCTCCGTAGAGTTATTGTATGGCACGGTATTGGCATGCAGGCCTGACGACTTGGCTTTCATGGACGTCGCGCAGAAGACAAGACGTCAACGGATTCCGGTCGAGTACGGAGATCATAGCCGGCCCACGACGCAGGCCTGGCGTGGTGCGTTCCCCTTGGATCAGACCAGGCCAGGGCTCATCAGACACTTTACCGCTTCAAGCACTGCCTCCTCAAGTCTCAAACCGCATTCTGCACTGCACTGCACTGTCTTGACTGTCTTGACTGTATGGACTCAGAACACATTAATACATGTGCTGTGCAGTACGGTATACAAAGCTGATTGCAAGTGGCCGCCGATCAGAGCCATAGGACACCTGGACGGACGGCCGGCGGTATGTTGCATTGTCATGGAGGCAGAGAGCCATTGAATGGGTGGAAAGAGAGCTCTCCAGCCCCGCGTGCTCCCTAATCCGCAAAGCTTCAAAATAGAATGCCGGACCAAGTTTCCAATACTCGTTCCAGTGAATGATGAACACGGTTGCTTCTGTGTCCTTCCAGTCCCCTCCCTTCCAAAACCCCCCCGGGTGACCGCTCACGAACCTTCAATCTGGCTTGATCAGCAAATTCCGTAATTTTAGAATGGGCCACGAGGCCACGGCCGGCCCAGGAGAAGGCGTCACAGCCGCTCAGCCTTCGCGATTCCTTCTGATCCGCCGAAGCTCCTGGAAACATGAGAAACACCTTACGCAGCCTACCCGTAGAAAAGCTGCTCTGGGAAGCACTAGAAACGCTGGAATCTCATGGATTTGCCGCCCAGTAGTGACACATCGCAATCTCGCCAGTTTGGCGAAGATCGGACAAGTCGGACAAGTATCACGGGGGTCGTGTGACCTCGACAGCGACCTCCTTTTTACCTGACAGAAATCCGAATTAGGTGTTGCAAAAGAGCTCGTGAGGTGGAAATCTGTCGAAATTCCGCTGAATCATATCATCTATGAATCGGTCTGTGACGCAACATGCTGCGTAAGGAGTCGGTAGTAATAATCTCAGTCCAATGACGAATAAAGTCCCCGTCGGATTCACACACCCCACAGTTTCTGTATGAATACCTCCCTGGTTACTTCGTGCTCGTAGCACATCGTGCCATGAAGTATCGTCATCAACTGATTTCTGAGCACGTCCCTACGCGGAAACGACCCCGCGACAACTGGGCGCTTCTGTCTTCGGGCTCGATACGCACTACTCCAGTCAATCGTCCTATACTCTATTTGATTGAGCCATTTCGATAACTGATCATTCCACAATGGACGAAACAATACCGTCCGCAATAATGCAACCTGCCAAGACGTTCCTAGCACTTTGAAGACTTATGCCCGGTTTCGATATACGCTGAGGCATCGCTCTTTGATGCTGATCACCAGAAGTTTACACCCCAAAGCGAGAGCAGAAACATCTAAAAATGCCTAAATGCTCACCGCACTGCGGGAAGGCCTATCACAACTAGCCGCCGTACACCTTTTCATCTATCTGATGGGGTTGTATGGCAATCGACTGGCTCCTGCGGTAGCCTTAGTTTGAGTGGTTTCCGATGTTCTGCATTCCCAATCCGCCGGCAGAGGCTAAAAATGCATCGATCAACGCTTATGCCATCATCTCAATTTAAACTCGACAGTTTTGTAGCGCTTTTGCTTCACCTTCGTGTGATGAGCGCGTCTTTTACGCGTCGAACTTCCTTTCGCCAGCCTTACACCCTGTGTTTTCCCGATAAGCTCAGAGTTTCCCACTCGCTCGCCGCCGATCACTTTAATATGGGTGTCGTTATTGTACTCTATTCTTTCGCCTCGCAACGATTTGATCTGCGGTTAAGGCATGAGGACAGGCATTTCGATACATTGCGTTACCCAGAGACCCACCCCCAAGGACCCTGAAACTTCCTATCGACACAACATACTGTACGAATTATACCCGCAATCAACCAGGACGGCTTGGCCATAGTGATACTCGAGAAGATAGATATCGTATCGTCACTGTGGCAATAGAACACGCCATTTGTGCTACCTATCAGTCGGCACCTGGACTCTGTGTAGCAGAGACAAAACCACTTCATGGAACCGAACAATGCAAGTAGCTGGCGGGTGTGATCAGTCTGTCTTTAGAAGTAGGACAGAAGCATATGATCGTCCAGTCCCGCCAATAATACCCTTCTTATTCCAAGGACCAGGCATGGAAGGGGCCATTGACCGAACTGTACAGTACTATCTGGTGCACTGAACAAGCCTGACCCCACAAGGCGAGCGAAACAGGGTGTCTGATACAAGATCGTTAGTTGTTCACCCCACAATGACAGTTTCATGAGACGATAGCCGTACAGAAGTGCAACCATATGACGAAGAAATCACGAAAATGGGGAGGGGAATACTACAACGCAAGCTCTGTCAATGTATGCCGTAGACCTCGAGTCGACTGTCCTTGATATTGTACTCTCTCGGTTGTAACATTATGCCCACCAGGTTTGATTTTCAAGTCAAGGGATTAATTCCGTCCTCCACTCTGCAGAACGTATATTTCTCCTCTCACTGAACGTTCAGAGCTTCCCAAACGAGAAGTGACTGTCCTAGCCAGACCTGATACCAAAATATCTGGGCTGCACTAATCAACGGAGGACAGAAGTTAGACGACACTTCCCGGTCCACAAGTACTTTACAGTAACTCCATAATTGGGTACTTTCGTTACAGTTCCTGGAGCTACCCTATGCTTGACTGTCACTTACCCCCTAGCTCTGCCCGTTCCGTCCTCGTACAGAACTACTGTCGGACCAAAAACCTCTAAGCAGATCTACACTGTACTGTACTGCGTGGGCAGGCAATACAGTAGTACAATACCGTACTCGTACAAAATCGTCGTAAATTGTCGCGCGCCTCTCTTAGAGGGCGGAAAAGCAACGTGTTTCCTTTCCCTTGATTCCCGCAGGTGGGGCCATCCGCATTTGCTGGCACGAAACAACGAAACACGACGAGAAGACCCGAACGACTGGATAAGAGAAGTCGAAACTCCCAAGTCGTGGGCGCATATCAGATTCAATCTTGAATAATTGCATGCTCACCGCCATCACAATCTTAAAATCCAGAGGCCAGACTTTGCCTTACTCCGTAAAGTAGTATTGCCACTAGGCCGGCATCGTTGAGGGTGTGAAGGAAATGAAGTGGGTGGCCGGCGGCGCAGGGCTGTACTCGTCGGTCGTCGGTTCCGAATTATTTGCCGAACAAATCGAAATTCGCGTCGCCGTTTTCGTGTATTTTTATGTGACCGGCTTGAGGCTTGTTGATATTGACGGTCCAATGTTTACCATTAAACCACCTACCAATCCGGCAATGGTGCATTAAGAAACATGCAGCCAGGAAACATTTTCCCATCCACCTGCTAATGTAAAGAGAAAGCCTCCATGCACGTTGCTGCAGCAGATTGCAGTCGAGATCTTGACTATTCCCGATCCTGACTTTTGCGACGACCGACGTGAGAAAAAAAATTTTTGGGTTCACCGCTCTCTTGGGCCGAGGAATCAATATTTTGGGGGAAGACGGGTGGCACCACAACCGTAGAGTCAATATGGCTGGCTCACTGCTCGACGTCCAGGTCGTTCTGCTTGACATTGGTAGGTTATCTCTGTATCTCGCTTTGATTCTTGTCTGGGTATCTTTTCCTGTAGAGAAACGGGAGGTTGGTTTCCTTGATCACGTGGACTCTATCAGGACTAATAGCTGTTGTTATGCAGAGGGAACTGTTTGCCCAATCTCCTTCGTCAAAGATGTTTTGGTGAGCAAGGTTCTGTTTTCGCTATATTCTTCGGCGTGGGCTACCTTCTTCGTCATGAGATCGTCCTCATTCTGCTATTCCCTTGGAGCTTCTATCAAGTGAGAGAAGATCAAACAAAACTTCCGGCCTGTTGGCAGGTGCCGTTCAGATCGACGGCTTACACTGCCGGCGAGCAGGAGCCCAAAAAATAAAAATTCCCGATGTCTGGAGCTTCGACGCTGCACGAGGGGGGTCACGACACCAGATAAGGCATCTCTTGATTCGCCACTTCATGCCCGAGTTGTATCTCAGTCAAGGGTCTCTGGAACGGAGAATAGTATCCCTTCTATATCATTTTGTGAGATATAGCATTATCAATGCCGCGAGTGGGCGAGGTGAGAGCTGCCAACCGCCCAAGGGAACGGTTGGTTGCATTGTGTCACCTGTGTTTTTTTGCATCACTCCGTTTGGTCAATCTCGCCGAGTGTATTCTCACATTCTGTGTCTCCGCACATCAGTGCCTGCATGCGCCGCCTCACTACCCCGCAAGATCAAAAGCAACTATTCGAGAACACTTGACCCAGCCACTAACTTCCTGCTCTCACAGTTCCCCTTCGCTCTCCAGGCCCTCCCTTCCGTTCTTGCCACACAATGGAAATCGCTCTCTTTCCTTCCCTACCGGGACGCCTTTCCGGCTGAGCATCGCTCCTCCCCATCAGCACTCAGCGCTCACTTCCAAGATCTCGTATCTCGTGATGTGAAAGTCTCCTATCTCAAATCCCTCCAGGGCTATCTCTGGATCCAAGGATACGAATCCGGCGAGATTCGCTGTCCCCTCTTCCCAGATGTCCAGCCCTCGTTCCTAGCGTGGCACAAAGCAGGCATCCCAATTATCATATACTCCTCCGGGTCGGTGGACGCACAAAAGCTGCTTTTTCAATACACCAACTCGAAGCCGAATGAAGATTTACGTGGGATGATTAGTGGCTATTTTGACACGGTGAATGCAGGGATGAAAATGGAGAAGAGTAGCTATGAGAAGATTGCTGCTAGCAGGAAAGAAAAGATCGAGAAGTGGTTATTTCTGAGTGATAGAGTTGAGGAGGTCAAGGCTGCGAAGGAGGCTGGGATGCAGAGTCTCGTTGTGGTCAGGGAAGGAAATGCACCGTTGAATGAAGAGGATAAGGAGCAGCATCTTTCTATAACAAATTTTGAAAAGATTCGTCCTCGAGGCAGCATACCATCCATTCCAATCAGAAAAGAGAAGAGGAAACGGGACAGGAAAGGGCAAGATGTCCCTAGTAGAAAGTCCCGTCGACTTGCTAAGCAACTTCCTGCTGTGTAGAGAGGTTAAACCTAAGTTCAATGAGACAAGTTTTCTAGATTTTTTGCTGCATTAAATAGCGTAGATAGAAATTAAATTTTTATCTCAATATTTGGGCCATAATATTATTGTTATTGGGAGCCAAATTATTTCATACCCAAACAGGGAGTCGGATGAAGAATTATACCATCCGACTTAAGCAATAATTGAGATTTACTAGTATTGAATTTATAATATCGACATTTGACATTATGGTTAATCGATGATCTACCACCTCCTCAGAGTTCGCTGAAAAAAGGGGTATGGTTTATCCCTCCCGTGGGCACATAATAGAAGATCATCCAAGATATATATATCTTTTTGCAAGCTGGCAAACGATCAAGCCATAAGTGTGAGTGATTTAATTTAATAAGATGAATTATGGCGACTATACCAATTGCATGTACTATGGAAGCGCGATGCTCATTACCCAAACCGCTATGCGAATCCTCGTGTATAGTAGTACTTCTCGAAACCACCAAAGTAGGAGAAACGAAATGCAGAAATCCCGTAAAATGCAAGAGCTGACCACCCAATATATCTAAAAGATGAAACCTCAGTCTCATATATCGCAGCATTGTCACGGCTGATTGATGCTCCTACTTAGCACCGATCATAGTCTTGGGCAAGAAAGCCCATACCGTTCCAACAATAGCGATGATTGAGCAAATCGTGATTAAAAAGTAATCAAGAATCCTCTCCTTCATGCTAACCTCCTTCCCAAAAATCTTCAAGTAAAACATCAGAGGCAATATAATACAAATAGTGAAACATAGCGTAGACCCCATAAACGCCATGATGCTATCAAATGCCGGGAATACAATCGAAATGATAACGAAAATGACAATTACTATAACTCTGATACCGATCTTGATGAGAGCACGCGTGAAAGCAGAAACACCAGTGAGAGGGGAGGAATCGGCGATGGTATTAGGCGAAACGCCGCAAATCTGTTCGAGGCTAGATATAATGGGCCGGGCGTTCAAAGGAACTTTGGTGAGAGGAATGATAGCAATAAAGATGCTGAGCAAGGCGGAAAGAAGGCGCGGGTAAGAAGAAATATTGATTAAATTGGCAGTTATTTCGGTCATTACCCCGTCACCGAACATCAAAAGGCCTGCCACTGCCGTAGCGCAGTCGAGAAGGTACTTACGATGTTAGAAAAAGGTATGAGCTTTAGCACAGAAGGCTTACTGTGAATGTGAATGTAACTTTGATAGCCCGTTTGAACTTGTAAGGGTGCCGCATATCACGATAGATGTTTGGAAATACGGAATGCCCCCCCCAAGGCGACATTAGAAGACCGAACGAGAGGGGGAGGGTGAGCCAGTTTTCGGGAAAGAGGTAGGTTTGGGCGGGCTCGCGGAGAGAGCCAGGGGTATGAGGCTTAATAAAACCATCAATGAAAACGATGGAGACAACTGGGGCAGGTCAGTTAGTTCATTCATAAGAAGGCAGGTGGTATTGAGGAATAAAGTAGAGAGGTGGCCAAGTGACATCGACACTGAAATGTTGCTAGATGAGCAGACATTCTATGGGAAGCATATAGCCGCTGCCTTCAGATATGTTGTAACAAGATGACAGTGAGGACGGGGATAAGAAAAAGAGTCCCCTCACTGCAGAAGCAGGCAATGATCCCGATCACACTGCTGAAACTTAGAGCTCTCAAAGGAGCAAAGTTAAGAGGTATCAACAAAATCCCACAGAGAATCTTCCACCCATCCACACCAACCTCAAAGCTCGGGAGCAGCAGCGCCAGGGTGTCTGCAAACAGCACTACCAAAGCAACATTTGCTGCTAAGAGCTCTAGTGTGAAGAGTATGCTGGTAGCTATTCGAGCCCTCTGGCCATATGATACAAAAGCCAGGTCGGCAAATGTGATCAGGCTAGCATCTACATCCATACATTTCGCTAGCAACCTGGCTGTGTAAGCGGTGATGAGAGCTGAAAGTAGAAGAAATGTCATGCCACATATCCAGCCAGCATATTTAATTCCTAATGGAAGACTGAGAAGGCCAACACCAATAAGAACATTAGTGGAATTGAAAATAGTTTGTGGGAGAGTAGATTGGCCAGCCACAACAAGTACAATCTTTCCGTCTTGCTCGACTTCTTTGACAAGTAAGGGTTCATGATCCCCTTCTAAGCCTGTTGCCTGTTGCTGCCTCCATAGCTGACCAGCATGTATCATAGACGATTCGTTTAATGTCGAATGTAAGGTTCCGTATGATGTGCCATAACTGCCAGCCAATGGTGTAGCCAAATGTGGTGCAATAGCGAAAATAGAATGGCTACCTCGATGACTTTCCGCCACACTTGCCATATCACTCCCTAGGCGTTTTCCTTCAGCCTCCTTCTGGTTCAAGGGCCGAGGAGTAGGAACATCCTCCGGAGTGGCTGGGTCATCAGCTACAGCATTTTCCGGACTCTTCGAAGCTTCAAGGTGCGCCCTAAGTAATGATGTTCGAGGTATACGTCCATGTTCTGTATCTCTGCGTGCATATTCGATTGTTTCTTCATTATCTGGTTGTGGTTCAATGTCCTGGGATAAAATAAACGATGGACGCTGCGGGGTAACTTCGAGGAAACCTGCAGCTCGAGTCCAACTCCGAGCAAAATTCTCGATGCTGTTCACACCTCCTACTTGGGCAAGGGCGTTGAGATGCAAAGCTATAGAAGATCTGGAAACTATAAGTATGTATCGCCATAATCTAGGCCAGGGCTTACTACCTTCGCCTTCGCAGTTCTCCTTCTTGGGGGTCATTTTGCATTCGCTCTCCAGATGTACCCAGAAGAGCAGAAGCTTCGGATGGAGTCCCTGCTTGTTCTTCAAATCGGATACTCCGTCCGCCACCAGAACTCACAGAGTCTCGGTGTGAACTTGAGGTACCATATTGATACTCGTCCCAATTTGTTGGATTCCGCGGCATGGCTAGACAGGGTCCTAGCAAGATCCTGAGGAGTCCGAATAATAAACAAATAAGCCTTTGTTCAATTAGCAGAGAAAGATGTCCTCAAGGAAGATTTCATAGAGTAGAACACCGCGACCGTGACAGGTTTTTTGTCCTTCAACTGAATCTAGAGTTCTGCAGGCTGATCTTATCAGTAGTGCAACGGCTTGATTTGCCAATGCTAGGCTAACGCCACGCCAATCCCAGTGGAAGATCTTGAGATGACACAACCAACACATGCAAGTCACACCGAGGGCTGTTCACAATGGAGAACTGTACGTATGGTATTGGCTGGTTACCAGGCAGTAGTTCTTCAACATAACGGTGCGCTGCGCTGCGCATTGTACATCATCGATCCTCACTTTTCCGGCCACGGCTCTCGGGGGAGCTTGTGATTTGGTGGGGCTTGAGCGATAAGAAAATGCTAGGGTAATGAAGCTCTGACAGAAGAATAGCACCATTCGATTCGTTTGATTCGTTCGATCTGCCAGGCCATCGAATTTAATGTGTCAGCCGAGTTAATATTCTGCATTCTGCATCCTGTTGTGCTACAAATTTTCTGAGCTTTCCAGCCTTTTCATTTCGCACAATTCAAACAATCAGAAAGACCAGAATCTGTTCGCAGTTCAAAACTTGTGATTATTGCCTGCCAGCCCTTTCAAAACAATAGAGAAGTTGTTCCTGGACTTCCCAGATCGGATTTCTTCCTTCTTGAATCCCAAGCTCTTCTTTGGTTTCACTAAATTTAGTCGCCATAGATAATAGACAAGCTTTTTTGAAAGTTTCTTTCTCACATTCACATATCCCAAACTCTCCATAATAGTCTCCAGCTTCTGTTCGTCCAAGTAGCGTGAGTTTGTGACACAGGATGCTGGTAGGACTAAGAATAAGCTCGGAAAGAACTCCTCCATCCCATCAGGGCACTTTCGCGGTTTCAGAAACTCCAGAGTCCGTAGAAGCATTTCCCCCCTCCCAACAGGCTCGGGAACAAAATTAAGTACCAAAGAAAGACTGATGATATCGAATTGTTCGGTTTCATCTCGTGGTAGAGGTCGTTCCATGAAATCCTGTTGCTTGATACCCTCTGCTTGACTATTTAAGTCTATCCTCTCTACTTCAAATAGATGACTCTTAGAACATGCATTAGTAACACTCAATGCTCCAACTTCTAGCATTCGAATCGGTTGCTCCGTCATAGCCTGTTCTTTCAAACTTGGTGCTACGTGCTCTAGCCATCCCAAGAGAATCTTAGAGCTATCACCACCTCTTTCATTGGCCTGGCCAACGAGACTCGCTCGCTGGTAACTTTGAATGCCTCCCTGTGCTTCAATTTTCTTCGTAAGGTGTGCCACTTCGGCATCATCCCCTTCTGCGAGAGCTTTAGCCCTCCGTTTTTCAAGTGTGTGATGAGCTCTAATCAGAGTTCTTGTCGCTTTACTGGATATTGATCGAACAGGTTTGACAATTGGGGGACGGCCATGAGATAGAGGCTTTAATTTGACAGACTTCTTCTTGTTGACCATTTTTTCAAGTCAAAATACGTGTTAGTGTAAATTGTGACGAGGCTATTAGGAGAGAAAGCAAAAGAATGGAGGTGCTGGATGTCACGTGCACGTGTCACGCGAATTTTACAGAACCGAGGGCGCTAAACCAAAATCCACACAAATCCCACAGATTGGATTTCACAATTTCTCACGACATTTCTGCCAGCGCCAGTACATCCCGGGCAACAAAATATCCTCACAATGCCTCCTAAGGATCAAAAGAAAGGTACAGTCCTCTTTCTAACTCGTCGTATCCCCTGTCGACATATTTGAATGCTTTGCGAAATCGAATTCAACGACGAATTTAAGTGTCAGATCTGTACTCCATAATGCGCGAAGATGAGGAGGACACGCACCAGCAGTAGCAGTTATTGCGAGTTCTAATAGAGCGATTGCTGATGCGTAAGTTTTTATAGGTGCTGCCGCCAAGGGCAAGGGGACCAAGCAAGCCAGTGCTGCCTCGAAAGCTGCTTTGAAGGGAGTAAGTTCTCATTTCGATTCAACAAATAACAGTATCACTGACAATTCATAGACAAACTCCCACAAGGTCCGCAAAGTCCGTCTCTCGACCACCTTCCACCGACCCAAGACTCTTCAACTCTCCCGATCTCCAAAATACCCACGCAAGTCTGTTCCGCATCAACCTCGCCTAGATGAGCACAAGGTTATCATCCACCCTCTTAACACTGAGAGCGCGATGAAGAAGATTGAAGAGAATAATACCCTGGTTTTCATCGTTGATATTAAGGCCAACAAGAGACAAATTAAAGAGGCGTTGAAGAAACTCTACGATATTGATACTGTCAAGATCAACACTCTAGTTCGGTATGCACCTTTAATCTTTTCTACAATCGGAAACCTCTTTACTAACATAAAATTCCCAATAGACCAGATGGATCAAAGAAGGCCTTTGCTCGCCTGACCCCTGACGTTGATGCTCTCGACATCGCTGCTACCAAGCTTGCAATTGTTTAAATTTGCGATCCGAGTTGTGGATTATTTTATGGATGGGGATCAGGACTTGATGTTGTCTTGTACCGATTAGCTTCGCGGCTACGGATTCAATGACCGGTTTTCACTTGCATTTCACAAGGCGTAAATGAGATAGACTCTATCGAGTTGCACAAAAGTGCTTGATGATCCGAAATCTTGCGGTCCAATATATGTGTGAACGGTGTGAATGCCTATCGATTCCAGGCAGCTGAGATGTTCCATAAAATTATTTCCCCATACGACTAAATCCCATCAATCTAATCCTTTTAATCATACAAGTTGTGTGTGGTTGCGTCCCAAGGCCTACTTGAATCCCCAAGAATGCTTTCTATTGGCGACTCCACTCCTCCCATTATCTATGATTGATTCCTCATTGCATCCAAGTGCTTAATAACAGTGAGATTTGCGTCCAAAAACCGGTCTACACAATTCTGTGTGCAAGACTCCTCGTTTCTGTCTAGTTTACCGTTTCGAATGGTGCCAGTTATACATTTCTTCCAGCAGATATCGGTGAGACTGTGAACGGCTATTGGTTTAGAAGATCAGCAAATGTAAGAAATAGGAATTAAGAGTAGAATACTCTAGTGGCTGGGGAGGGAAGGAACGGTCTAACACTGTTGTATTCTAGCCTTTTGGCTTTCATTTACAATGAATTGCTGCAGCTCTTGCTTGTCCTTCGCTGAAAGCTTGGTAAGATCAATATTTTGATCCAGCTGAGAGGTTGTCGAGTCCATGATTGCAGTTATAGTTGTTATTGTGGGGTTTAAGGATGAGTTCGTGTTAACTAGAAACATCCGCGTCCGAAAATATTTTGATGTGCCCTCGTCATATGGCACGTGACCTGAAATTTTGCGTCAATTTGGACGTTATCTCATAAATCAGACGCTATGCCTCATTCGAAATTGATGCCTTAGAAGTGGGTGCCCACCTTAGGGTACCAACCCATCACAACATGTACCCGAGACTGACGCTGATCGGGGCAACCTTGGATCAATGGAGTAGAGTTAATTATTTTGGAAAAGACACACGTACTCAATGTCTGCTTAAAATTCGTAGATATTGTTTATCAGAATAATTCCAAGGAAAATTTGCCCCAGGCTATCGTGGCCGCGTCCCTTTCTCATGCTCCACTGCTTGCTTTCGAGATCCACTTTACATTCTCACTAACTCGGCATAATTGACCATGAAGAAAGTAGAGAACCCTCCCTATTTTTTTCATTTTATGTACATGCTTTTCTGATCTGTTCAACAAGACATTCACTGCATTCTTTTCTATAATTGCTACATTTTCGTCCGAAAAACTCGATTTGTAACAGGAATAGGAGGTTGTGGATGACCCAGTTATCCTCCATACACCCTCGGCTATTGCTACTAATAGCAAAATGGTACGAATACTTTTATTTATTCATATGGAAATATCAAAAAATATTGTGCTCTACACACTCATAAAATTACGTGTAATGTGTCACCTTGAATAATCTTTAAAAGATAATTAAAAAGAAGTTAAATTGATGCAACAGTGTATTGGAAAAATAATGACTATTTTTAAAAAGCCCACCGCTCTCAACTTCTCGTCCCGAATCTGAAACGCTTCTAGGGCATTTTTGTAGGTGAATAGGGAGTAGCCTACAGTGTATAGAGAAAACCTTCTTGGCCCTCGATGACTATTTCTCCTCTGTTGGCCCTCCTGTTAGCGAGAAAAAACTTTATCATAAGCCATGAAGCAAACAGAATTATAAGAATATTGCATTTAAATATAGTAAGTAGAAATTTTACAAAATGAGGTACAAGTGGCTGAAGGGTGGCGTCGAGTTCTTGGATGCTGTTCCTAAGAGTCCAAGTGGAAAAATCTTGCGCAGATTTTTGAGAGATAAGGAGAAAGCAGCTAGAGTATCGAAAGGAGCTATGCTGTAATACTAGCGTTGGAGGCTCAATATTGACATCTTTGAAACTGATGACTAGCTACACACTAAAGGTTGCCATTGCTGTAGTTACTGCCCTACAGATCCAAACGCTTAATCCCTGTTCATAAATCTATTTATCTAGAAGGGTACCCACCCCACTTTCCAAATTCATGATAATTTAGACTTGAAAAGTGCTTTTCCTCTACAAATTTCTTCTGAAACTTCATTTTGATTGTCGCAACTCTCATTTCTCCTTGAGTTTCATTGCCCAAGGTGCCAAAGGCCGCGAAACAGAGCAAAAATCCCTCTAAAACCCATCATCCCTACCAAAAACAAATAAATCCTTCCCCATTCTCCTGTAATGACGTAAGTAGTCACGTGCCGGAATAGAGGCATATGGGAGTGCGTATTCGAGGCTGAATGTAACCAACTTGCTCTAACGTCCTAGGTCCCTCTACCCTCGCAGGTGCATGGTTCCTAGGACCCGCTCGCCTCGTGGGATCGTAACAAACAGTTAAATTTAAATAGAGGCGCTTATTGTCTTACTACAAAACGCACACTATTTGTCCTTAAACGCTACGCCGAATAATTTCTTGAAAAAACTTGTACTATCCCCAAAAAGTCTAGTCGGAAATCCTGGCAACTCCTGAACCAATGAAAGCCTTCTTCGGCGTAGCAGCATGATTTATGAGATAATTTGGACGGATATTCATCGGATATACAGGGCTTGATATCGATCATAGACGGCCGAACGACAATGCCGCTGGAGAGAGTTGAATGTGGCAAAATCGATTCTTGCCGGAAAAGTCGGCTTTGTTAAAGAGGAATTTTAAGCAGATGCAAACGGCGCCGGAAAGATATTTGTATTTCTTCTGGGTTCATCTTTCGATAATCGTCTCTCCGGATGTAGGAAACCTTTCAATGACGGGGGTTTATAAGAGGCAAACTAGGTTCTTTTTGGTTTCCTTATAAAGTATTTTGATTCCAAGTGGAAAGCCATTGGATTTCTCTGGTTATACCACCAATTTCAACATGTCTCAATCAAAACAATACCTCCTCTCCTCAGCTAGCATCCATGCCCTCTCCTCCGGGTCCGTCACGGAGGCAGCTCCAACTCTCATATTCCTCCACTTTTGGGGTGGCTCTTCTCATACATTCTCCGCCCTTGCCTCCTACCTTTCACCTACTTTCCACACTGTATCTATTGACTTCCGCGGTTGGGGTCTCTCTACCGGCCCCCACGATCCAGCTGCATACACTATCCGTGACCTCGCAGCTGATGTCGAGAGTCTCATTCCAAAATTACATCTCAATGAATTTGTCCTCATCGGCCATTCTATGGGCGGAAAAGTAGCTCAGCTCATAGCGGGCAGGAACCTTGTTCCTGGGCTGAAAGGGGTTATATTAATCGCTCCAGCTCCTCCCACGCCGTTCGAACTTCCGCCTGATATGAAAGCACAGCAAATCACGGCGTATTCAAGTCCCGACTCTGCTGAATTTGTTGCAAGAAATGTCCTTTCATACTCCCCACTCTCTGATGAGACCGTAAGAATGCTGGTAACCGATATGTTAAAAGGCACTGAATTTTCTCGTGGAGCCTGGCCTAAGTATGGAATGGCCGAAGATATTGTGGAGAAGGCAAAAGAGATCAGTGTTCCTGTCTTAGTTATTGCTGGGGAGAGAGATATAGTGGAGCCTGCAGATAGGTTAAAGATGGAAGTTGTGGGAAATATTCCGGGAGCTATGATGGTGGTCATCGAGGGGAAGGGGCATTTGTTACCCGTTGAAGCTCCCGAGATAGTTTCGAAACATATTGATACATTTGTCAAGGATGTTTGCATAAGTGGTAAAAAGTTGTAGCTTCTTTGTAGATAAAAGGGGGGACGAAAGAAACAAGCGAACATATATTAGAAAATTAATCTTTTACTATGGCACCATTTTATCTTATGTTTAAGTTTTGAGGCATACTCGCTGAGAAACGGTTGAAAACCTATATGAAATACGTTGGTACTGTAAACAGCAGGATATGAAATGATTAGACTGTCCATCGATTGTAATGGCTAGAAAATAGTAGCAGATGAAATTTACTGATAACAAACGTAGTTATTGTATATCTCACAGTTTGAGTTTAAAAAGTATGTGCATAGTGGTTTGTTTGGCCATGGCATAAGAGGCCTTCTGATGGAAGGGAATGTCCTTATTTACAGGCATATCTATCTAACACGGCCTGAACGGTTGCACCAATCGAATAGGAGAACTTTTGTTCATCTATAACATCCCTCGCCAATAAAGCCAAGGGCTGGCAAGTCAACACAGCAGTCTTTTGTCAATGATCCATATTCCTTCAATCTGAAAACAATTCCGAGTCCGAGCCTGGCTCTCGGAATAGTGTAAATTCGAACTTTCCATCTATTTTATCAGAAATGCTCTGTCGAATTGCGGTTTCTTCGCGTTCGCTGAGAGCATTTTCTGATTTCTGACTCATTATAGATAACAGTAAACCTTGATTTGTAGGCTTAAGAGTAGAGATATACGCAAGAATCCCGTCGGAAGAGAAGGACGTAATGGCCGATATGTTGAGAGCACGAAGGTGAGAAAGATTCGCCATCCCACGCCACAGGTCATCCGTAACATCGTAGCCACCGAACCATAATTCTTCCAAATCCGCCAAATGAACAGCAAGGACAAGAATTTCATGAGTGCGGAAGTAGTCTGATGTAGAAGTGAGGTTCAAGTACCGAAGTTCTCTTAACTTTGAGATGGAGTTGATTAGGGTATCGATATCATCTCGAAATGCGCCCTCGGGGTCAGCTCTTAGCTCTAGTGATTCAAGAGTAGTCTGATGGGACAGGGCTCTATGGAAATTCTGATTGTCTACCAAAGAATAACCAACTACCTGGAGCTTCCGTAGTCGAATGTCGTTCTTTAAGCATACTTGGGTGAGGATTGCCGGGCCACTGACCAGGTTTCTCATGAGAAGCTCCCGAAGGGTTTTGCAGCTACCCAGCCAGGAAATAACCTCGAGGAAAACATCATTCTCGGTTGCCTCAAGGCTTATCAAACCATCAGCATCTTGAACCTCGAGTGTTTCGATGGCGTCACACCCTTGTAGTAGAGACAAGTTTTTAATTGCGTCAGACCTTAAACCGTCCAGCTTCAACTTTTTCAAAAACTTAGCATGATGGTTCAATGCAAGAAGAGTCTCGGGCCCAACAGCATTGGCACTGAGCGCAGCGAATGACCGAAGACTGTTTTTCTTTAAGCCACTGAAAAACAAACTCAGATCATGATCCACGCGATCTACATCACCATTCACACATGTGAAAAATGTTAAATCATCGAAATTATGACAACTTTTGTCAATGATGGCACCCACGTTTTCGTTAAGAATAGCTCCGTCCCAGATAGTCATACTCTTGAGCCGGGAGAGGCGTGCCACCCACTTTGGTAGAGCTGCAGCTCTGATATTTCCAGATAGTTCTTCAAGAGCTACTGTAGTCCTACTTTGGCTTGCTGAATCGCTAACAAAGCTGGTAATCGATTCTCCAACGAGTTCCAGAACAAGAGGAATATCGATACGCTTGTAAGTTGCCCTAGAACCTCTCATCTTTTGCTTGATGGGTGTTTGTTGGGTTTTATGGAATCCAGCCATATCGTTGGCAAAGAAGGTATCGACGAAATTTTTTTGGAATGTCGGGTCTTCAAGGAGGTCTGCAAGATTTCGCAAATCCAGGGAGCGGATGTATAAACAATATGGATATGCGGTATGCCTAAGACTCGAACGAATGATGGACTTCCATTGCAACGCCCACTTGGAGACAGTTCTTTTTGCTGCTTCCGTCCGAGCTTGGAATGTCTCATTCCGCGCAAAATCAGCATCATTGCCTTCACTGTTGATAACCGTGGCGTGATTGTGAACTCTAAATGTCAAAGTAAGAACTTATTCGTGCTGAGTGAGTAGAGTATGGAGACGATACCTATAGAGCCATAAAAGTGCTGGCGCAGTGAGTGCTCTGCCTGCTAGAGCGCAATTGAAGAGTGTTCGGAAATCTTGGCGACTCTCTCCAAGCTCCTCACAAATTAGATACAGAACATCTGCAGGGAGATCAATCATGGTGGAGAATATAGAAGGTAGAAAAGGATGTCGGAAATCAACGAGCGCGGAATAGTTGAAGGGAGTCGACGACGACAAACGACACGTAGCAAAATCACGTTCTGTGGGATTTAAAAGAGTGATCCAATGACAATTAATCACTGCCTCAAAAAATCTGTGGGGGGATAACTGTGTGATGGTAAAACGCTACTATAAAGAGAAGAGAAGTCGGTGTTATATGATCTGGAAGACGCGCGGGGCAACGCAAAGCGATCGCGCGTCATGACGGAACGCGCGCGCCGCCTGGCAGTTTGACGAACTCACACGCGAACGTAAAATTCAAACAACATGAAAAAAACAAGGTCTAGTATGAAATGCTAGGGGACTTGAGCTTGTGAAGGTGGGGAATAAATCAACTATGGCCATTTTAAGCTTCACTCTTGGCCCTGAAGCTATAGGAAAGCTCCACGATACTCTCGTTTGCTTGGGGAAATTCAGCGAGGCGGTTTCTATCGAGGCATCTCATGACAAGGTCAGAGGGGTCCAAGAGATGCGGAGCCTGAGAACTGATGTCTAATACATCTTTAGCTTGTTTTAACCGCCCTTAATTCATCGAAGTCGGCATATGCATCGTTCACTCTGATTGCAAATAATTTCTTCTCTAAGTACCAATATAAGCCTGTGCAAACTGGCGCTCAACCAAAGGACAAGTTCAATTGCAAAATCTACAATAAGGTTGGTCCTTCTATCTTAAAGATTTTCCAGACATCGCGCTCACTCCGGAATTCAGGCACTCCTGTCTGTCTTCAAAGGCCGTGTGGTTGACCCGACTAGAGAGAAGGACACCGCCGTTGAAAGATGCGATGTTTCTGTCGAGGATGGAGAGGGCAAGGTAAAGAGTAGATTTATTTTCAAGATCGTTTGTAAACATGGTAATTTATATTGCAAATATCTTTTACTCTCTCCTAATTCTCATAGGTGTTCTCAAAACCTACCGCTTGACATTCGAGTCAGTTGCACCAATGCATGCACTTTTTGTCAAAGGGAGTGCCAACAACTGCTGGTCAATATCATCTAAAACCCTTCGAGAGTTTGTAGAACATTTCGGGCCTGGCACGGAACAACTCGACATTTACTCCGAGGATGGTCGTGTTAGCTTTACAAGTTACACCGAGAAGATTATGGCTGGAAATGGTTCGTAATTTTGATTGCAAAGATGCTAGCCAGGTTTTAACGGATTTTAGAAATTTTGAAACAGCCACTACATACTACAATCGCCGTGGATACTTTGGAATTCGGCGAATTCCAAGTTGAAGAGAAGCTCCACATTGGCATCAGTGTTAAGGACTTCAAAGCTATCATTGCACATGCTGGCATCACCCACACAATGGTCCGAGCACTGTACTCACATCCAACGAGTCCAATGCAACTTACTTACAACGACGAGGGTATCTTGACGGAATTTATCCTTATGACTATCGGGGAATCGAGGGGTTCTTCAGCTACACCAGCGCCTAATGCGTCCAGAGTAGGCTCAAAGCGACCGGCATCGAGGCAACCGCTAGAAGCAACGCCAAGCTCTAAGAGAGCCGCAATATCAGAGATGGCACCTCCCCCAACTATTGCTGCTCCAAGTATTGGCCGTGAGGCTACAAGAGCTCGGCTGTCAAGGCCTTCGCCGCCTCCTCCCCAGCCAAGCATTCAGTCCCAGGCGCTGTTCCTTCCTGAAGGTGATGATGATCGGAGATGGGACCCAACCAACTTTGACGATCAGGATGAAGATGAGATGCTTCTCTGGAATACTGGCGAGGAGAAGGTAAGTACTCTCTACCTCGTTCTTGAGTCAAATATTAATATTAATTAGAACCCCACCACCATGAATTCCGGACGACGTCTCCAGGAATCTGAACCCCTTGCCCAAAGCATAAGTGGCCGTCCTGAATTCTCTCCGCAAGATAGTAATGCTCAATCCCATACAATACCAACTCAGCGTTTGGCACCAACTCAAAATATGTCTCAAGTCTGTCTGACGTGGTGATTATGCTTGTAGCCATGCTAACGATTTATAGATCCATGGAATGTTTGATGATTGAGGACAGCGAAGGATGGAAGCTCGAGAAAATCGACCAATTCCTTCACTACACCGGAGACACTAGGATGGCGTGCAGCTCAACTCACATCCCAAGGCAGTAGCGTTAGTGTATTTCCTGTCTTCAAGGTAATAAGAGATGCGTAAGCTAGTATGACATACTTAGCTGAGGTAGGATCTCAGGGGTTGACACAAATCCAGCTTGTAGCACATCCAGCTCCAATTATGGAGATCTTGTTACCTGGAGGCAGATATTTGGAGGAAGCAATAATATTCCATCTCTCCTTCACATCGCCATCGGTTGTGTTGGGTCCACAATTTCCATGCTCTCCCCACCCCCATGCTAAGACATCTCCTTCCGAGGTAAGCCCCAAAGCATGTTCGCTACCAACAGCAATTTGTGAAAGGCTGGGTAAGTTCCTCGGACCCAGTTGTCCATGATCATCTCTTCCCCATGATAATAGCTTTCCGTCATTACCCAAAACGAAAATACTACCCCAACTCGCCCTGGTATCCTTCCATCCAGGGACGCTAGTTGGAGCCGATGTTTTGACATCCCACTTATTGGAACCTAAAATAAGATGCTGTCCTTCTTGGGATTCTCCCAGAAGGTATGTAAATTCTCTTCCACACACAGCTTTGACAACCTTAAAATTAACTCCCGTAATCTTTCTCGGAGTGTAAACAATTCCTATAGGCTCTCCCAGTTGGCCTTTCCTACCGTTTCCCCATCCATAGACGTCCCCATTGCTCAAGACGGCAACCACGTGACTAATTGAAGCAGCTAAATCCACCACTTCAGACCTCGCTGGGGGGAAATCTTTTATAATCTGAGCTTTTGAAGAGCGGAAGAGGAGCTCCCCCTGACCAAGTTCGCCTTTATTACCGACACCGAAACTGGACACTTTGGTAGCCTGCCCGGTTTCATCTTTCTGGACAATTATAGAGGCCTCCCAAGATGCTGCACATAACACAACAGGTAATTGGTACGCAGAACCATCCTGAGTGAGTTGAGTTTGGCAAAATTTGGTGTCTGAGTGAAGGGGAGTAGACACAAGACCGCATGCTCCACTTGAGAAATCGCCAGAGGAGGAAAGTGCCCCAGAAGACGACAGAAGTAGTGTATGGTTGCCGCCTGCCGTTACATGCACAAGTGGAATTTGTGTTTCGTTGTCGAAAATAACTGGTTTTGGGACTGATACATCTTCTTTATGACCGATCCCAAGTTGGCCTGAGCTATTCGAGCCCAGAGAATAAACAGTGGCCATTTCCTTAAAATAGTCAAAATTCAGAATGTTTTCTGATTTTCAGATATCAACTTGAAGGACATCGGTACGTTTCACGTGATTTGTTCAATACACGCTAGTCTGTATTTGGGTTAGTCTCGCTTAATGAATTCACAGAATATTTTCAGTGAAAACTGTTGCACTCGGACGATATTTCGTGAACATCCAACCCTTTACGACAACATCGACAACTATCACGATGCCTGCCAAGAAGCAGACTGGTACCGCCTCTAAGGAGCAGGTCGCAAAGACGTATGATTTCCCTATTCCTGCGACTAGCTGATCGATTGTGTTGGGTTCAGTGAATAGTCGCCGTCCTTTCGCTGGAGCACCATCATATCGAAAGTCAGCTTCAGAGTGACCGATAGATGGCAGCCAGCTCGATAATTCTTGTACTACGCCCTCGTCGATTTAGGCCTCATTGGCTTGATCCGCGAGAGTTGTAGTACGGGGTCTTGAGGCTGAAGACTTTATTCTTCTCCTTCAAAGTTATTGCCGCATACAAGCAAGTAGTACCCATGCCTTTCGAGCAAATTACGAAAGCTTGATCAATGTGCCGTGCAAATCTCTTGGAAAATCTCCAAGGTCTTGTCAGATGAGATCTTAGCTTAATTGAGAGAACTATCCCATTCGTTTATAGAATAGGTTTCTCTATTAGGTTTCCTCACTGATTAAAGCCATACTTTCGAGTTAGCCTCTGCGAGAATGCCGCGCTATAGCTGCAATTCTCACTCGGCGCTCTTCATACATCTGTATGCTGGACATAAGACTGACCTGAACTAGAAGCGTCCCGACCGCCGACCAAATCCTCGTTCCCGAGACGCTCTTGAAGAAGCGCAAGAGCCAGGAGAAGGCCAGGGAAGAGCGTTCCGCAGAGCTTGAGAAGAAGAAGAAGGTTAGTCACAATTTGATAATACACAGAGTGGCACCAAAAGACTTTTATGATGCATATCACCACTTTCGCGACTAGATTCTTCAGAATCCATGCTGTCGCTAATTAACCATCTTTCGGGTCTGAATTGTCAATGGCAATGCCACCTGTGTTTGTCTAATATGTTTCGGCTATGTAGCTAACATAATTCACAGGCTCAAAAGGAGAAGCGCGGAGTTATCTTCAAGCGTGCCGAGAAGTACGTCAAGGAGTACCGTGATCAAGAGCGGGAAAAGATCCGTCTTGCTCGCCTTGCTAAGCAAGATGGTTCTTTCCATATCCCTGCTGAGGAGAAGTTGGTATTCGTCGTCCGTATCAAGGGGTAAGTCGATAGTCGATTCTTCCTCCTCATTTTACTTACAGTATCCAGTATCAACAAGATCGCCCCAAAGCCCCGCAAGATTCTCCAACTCCTCCGTCTTCTACAAATCAACAATGGCGTTTTTGTTCGCATGACTAAGGCTACTCTTGAGATGCTTAAGGTCGTTGAGCCATGGATTGCCTACGGATACCCCAATCTGAAGACAGTTCGCGAGCTTATTTACAAGCGTGGATATGGAAAGGTCGATAAGCAACGTATTGCTCTCACTGATAACTCTATCATTGAAGCAAGCCTTGGCAAATATGGAATTGTCTGCATGGAGGATTTGATCCATGAGATCTACACTGTTGGGCCCAACTTCAAACAAGCTGCCAACTTCCTGTGGCCATTCAAGCTCAGCAACCCAACTGGTGGTTTCCGCACCAGAAAGTTCAGACATTTCGTTGAGGGTGGTGATCTAGGAAATCGGGAGGATAAGATCAACGCTTTAGTTCGGCAAATGAATTAGATGGTGTGTGACGAGATATCGTGGGGATATGCGTTAGTTTGCTTGCTTAGCTAAAGGGCATACATGGCGTAAAGCACAAAAATGAATGATACTACATACAATACCAAAAGTGGTGTGAAATGCCACTGTTGTGATGTGCTATCGATCTTGATGTGATATGATCTAGTCTACCATGGTGTAACGCTTCCCTACGACTTAATATCAAAACTTGTCCCGCATCCACAGCTGCTTGTGGCAAGTGGGTTATCTATGATTTTGAACTGGCTCCCAATCAGCTCCATTGTGTAGTCCACCTTGCTTCCCTTTAAAAGTTCTAAGCTTGGCCCATCCATCACTACCTTAGCTCCAGAATCATCATTCGCCGCAAACACAGTATCATCCTCATCTAGTCTTCCTATTTTCTCTGTTGGAGATGCTTCTTCTTGGGTAGAGGTTGAGGCAAGAGAATCTACTGGCGGAAGAGTAGTGAGGGACATAAGGTACTGAAAGCCGTGGCAACCACCACTTTCAACTTGTATTCGAAGAGCGAGGTTAGGATTTGAGTCTTTTGACATGATTTCTTTGAGACGCTTTCACGGTGAGTATTATTAGCACCATACATCTCTGTAATACTAGATATGGAAACGAACATTGGAAGCTCTGAGTGTGATTTCAACAGCCATATCATTGCCATCCTCATCTTTACGTGGATTGAAAATCGCGGTTGTTGCCCGTTTAGACGAAGAGCTGAAAGAACGTTTAACTTGTGCTTTAACTTGTACTTGACGTTTGTCAGATACAACCCTTGCATTGCGCAGATAGAGAGGAGCGGTCGAGATAATGCCTGGGAGAAGAAAGTCTAGAGTCGGAGGCGGGGTGCTGTGAAGGCATCTTCGAGGCGCCAGTTGGAGAAATGTTTGAGCAATGGACGGTGACGCCGACGTGTTCAGCTGAGAGCAAACTCTTATAACCTGCCGAGAAGCCATAGCTGGTAGGTGAAGCTACTTTCACAAGAGAAAGGTTTCGCCGAAACGGAGGCATTTTCACGACGATGTACCGAGATATTCCATTGATGATTCAGCAATTCTAGTCAGGTGACGTGGAATTTGCAGTTACTTAAAAATCTACCCCCTGCCGGACTAAATGAGAAAAGAGTTTACCGGACACGGAGAAACTACAGTATTCCAATAGGATAGGATGAATATGAACCAGCCATGCTTAATAATGATTGTCTTAGTTTAATGAGGAATGTTACAGTATGTTTGTGAAATCTGCGAAGCTGTTGCATTGGATGCCTTGTCCCACCCTGCAAGGTGGCTTACACTTCTTACAAATCTGGTACTCGGCCCTCGCGCCTGGTCGCGCATTCGAAAAGCGAATCCGAGAAGCTCTGCTTCGTGAACAAAATACACGCCATGTCCAGCTTGCACTCGAATCGTAGCTGGCAGTTTTAGATATAAATGTAAGTGAGTCTTCCTCCTACTCGCATTCTGATCATATAATTCTCTTATCTCTTACGACTTCGAGCCTCTTGATTTTCTTCCCCCCTGATCTCCCACTCTACCTACCGAAGTACAAGGTACAAGATACAAGTAAACAACATACACAACTCACCATACGCCCTACACAATGGTCAGCATCAAGGATGTTCGTGAATCCAATATAGCATTTAAAGTTTCTAAACATGCATCTGGATTGGTAGCAGTATTCGTAGGTGCGACAAGTGGCATTGGCATGGGCACCCTTAAGCAATTCGCAAAGTATGCCAAAGCGCCTAAGGTGTATATTCTGGGGCGTTCCGAGAAAGGCGCAGAGCCAATGTTAAACGAGCTCAAGGCTTCGAACCCTGAAGGAGTTTTCGAGTTTATCGAAACCGAGATCTCGTTGATGAAGAACGTCGACTTGGCTTGCGACAAGATCAAATCGAAGGAACAAAAGGTTGATATCTTGTTTCTGACACCAGGGTATCTAGGTTTTGGAGGAAGAGAAGGTTTGTGCAGTCGTAATATGTTTCTTGTTGTTCCACTGCTGACGACACATAGAAACTATCGAAGGAATCGATATTCCTCATGCTCTCAGATATTACACTAGATTCAGATTTGTTTTCAACCTGCTTCCTCTGCTTGTAGCCAGCCCGCTACCTCGCGTAGTATCTATCCTTGCAGGCGGCAAAGAATCAGAGATTGATATCAACGACCTTGAAGTCAAAAATGACTTCACATTCATCAAAGCAGCTGCAAATGGAACGACGCAAACGACCCTAGCTTTCGAAGAGCTAGCAAAATCATATCCTAGCATCACATTCATCCATAAATATCCAGGATTCGTCAACTCCGGAGTGATTGCTCGGTTGATGGGCACAGCGAAAGGACTTTATGCCATTCCAGCAACTATTGCACGATGGACTCTCTTACCAATCATCAATTTTTTCTCCACAACTATCGATGTGGCTGGTGAAAGAGGGCTTTTCCTTGTTACCAGTGCTAGATATCCTCCAGCAAAGCCTAAGACCGATTTTATTGGCGTGGAGTTGCCACATAGAGTGCAGGTGGCAGCAAGCTCGGTTACCAAGGATGGTAAGGGCAATGGTGTCTATAGACTTGGAGAGAATGATGACAGCGCGGAAGAATCGCCTGTAATGGTTAAATACCGAGCCGAAAATGTGGAGAAGACTGTGTGGGAGAATACGCAAGCTGTTTGGGACCGAGCACTTGAGAGATCAGCGTAATGATACATATAGCTAGCGGGCTTACTGGAGAAATTTTTAGTCCGTACTCAACTTTTCGTTAACTAGATTGGCTTTGTAAATAATGATCAGATACTTGAGACATTTGAAAATTAATATATTGATTGTTTTTTTCGACTCCCTTTGCTAATACATATTGCACTGAATTGCTGGGTAATATCAACCTCCTGACCCCCCCTGAGTTACTCCGCTTTCACTTGACTCTAGCCGAGCTCCGAATCTAGGGACATAGCATCATGATATGATGGTGGGAATCAGGAGAAAAGGCGAGAAGAAGAACAGAGACAGTGGGTCTCAATGGATTTGAGCTCCTCTGGAAACAGTAGTAGATAACTGTTACAGATGTATGCCCGAGTACGGTTCATATACTCTTGACGTATAATTTCCGACTACCATCTTATGATCGTCCTGTCATTATACCTCTATATAATACATACTGTTACATCTTATGTCCCTTTTCGGTTGAATTTCACTTGGTTCTGATAATCATAAATGTCAAGTTGCACCGCTTCATCGTCCCCGGAAAAACAACAGTTTCCCACTTCCCTGGCGATCTAGCAATGCAGCCTTTGGGTTTTCTTATGTCTTTGGCCAACTCCTATAACTATCAAGTGGTGCCTGCAATGAGGGCCAGATCCCCTTGATGATCGATTCGGGTCTGGACATGATGCTACCACCCTAAATACAACATCAACTCTTCGCCCTACGAATCGGCTGCTTTAATATTTCTGCCATCCAGTTCCTCTGAGACGAGGTCTGCCACATGACCTTCAACCAAATAATATTACTTTCTAATCCAATTAGCTGTCACAGCCAATATCATGGCCCCAATTGTAGATCCCCTTATCACCTGGCACTCAAGAATAGTGCTACAACCTCTGACATGGCCAATATCTCCGCGATCATGAGTTCCGAACAAGTAGCTGGAATATTTAAAACCAAAAAGACAATCGAATATCTTTTATATGCATTCCGTTGATCTTCCAAAGTTATCGAACTGCAGGTAGAAGCGTACATATTCGTAAATTCGGGCACTGGGAGGGCTGATGTCAAACGTGTTGACAGAGGAGATATTTTCGAAGCAAGTTCCGTCAACATATTAGGGGGAAGTGGCGGAGAGCGGCGGAGAAACATCCCTAGGGTGCTTAAAGTAGGATCTCCAGGAAGATAGCTCTAGACTCTGGTCGAAGTACGGCGGAGAATGTTCCAACTTAGCATGATTATAATCGAGCCAAGTGATTATCCTAGCAATTAAACCGTTCAACCCCAAGGATTCAAGGCCACCTCGTAATCGAACCATTGTTTCCATTCCCGACATGTGGATATCATATGATGAAGAGTCTCCAAACATAGATTCCAAGTAACACATACAGAGTACGGCACATATCGTATGGTCAGTTACGCAAGTCAGCGGGTTGGAGAGAGCTTCGTTGATGGCGATGATTGCTCGGTAGCGGAGCTCGAGCAGAGCTGGAGAGTCTAGAGGGAGTTTGTTACAGACATAATATGACGTTCCTGCAAATGCAAGCGCTGAGTAGAATGTTATTGGCGTTGTCATTATGAATGGAAACCAAGAAGTCTTGAGACGAAGAACACCGCCCCTCTTGGCCGGGTCTGGAACATCAATGAGAATTTTTGTCAAATCTAGCCCGTATTAGCACGCCGCTCGTTGAGGGAAAATGTATATCCATCTACTTCTCTAGCAGTACTCCAAAAAGGCTAGAATAAGAAAAAGTGGAAAGAAGCCTTACAATGGTCAAGTATTGGTCCGTAAACTGGCTTCCATGGAATAGGGAGGGACATGAATGGATTTGCCCGTAATTGAGTCTCCTTGTCCTCTGCCCAGTCCATACAAATGTTAATCGAAGCATCTTGGAATCTGATTAAGGCCTCAGTCGTTTCTGGACTCGAAGGTTCTGTAGGAAGGGTATCATTATCTCTGGTTGACTCTAGGAGAGAAGGGTCCAATTCCGACGGCCAGTTCCATCCTTTTCCCTGCACAACTACACCAGAGCCGTCGAGGACTTCTTTCTCCCCGCCTTTGCGGTGCTGTCTGTAGGCTACGTGTGACCTGACAGCCCTCCGTTTGGAATGTAATTTTGCATCGTCAGGGTTGTTGATATTCACGAAACTGAGAAAGGAGTGCCTGGGTCCCTCCAGCTCGGATCTGGCTGGTTTTTTGGCCATCCTTCGTGGTCATAAGAATGTTATTGAGCCAGGAGTATTCGTGAAAAGCGTCAGGGACGCGCAGAAGGCCGGAGAATACGCTGGCAGACATGTGGAAATCCGTATGCCGGTGGACCAGAAGTGAGAACGAATCACTTCGGACGGCAGTATTGATTGGTATTCATATATGGCCAAAAGCCACGGCAGCTTTTCACCTTAGTCTTGTGGTGACTCTCTCTAAGTGGCCATGGCCGCGGCCACGGATCGCCATCGTTAGTGAACCTTGCCTTGGCCGATAAAATATTCGGGGTATGCTATTCAGGAACTCCCGCTTCCACTCTCACTGGCCGTCCGGGAAGGAAGTGGAGGGATATTCTCACTGACTATCTGGTGATCCTAGCGATTCGGCAGGAGATTAGTCTTAGTGTCCAGTAGGCGTCGATCCGGCGGCTGCTAAAGCATGCGAGGCAAATCACCCCTTCCCAATGTCGATATGGGCAGCCTTACCAGATCTCGAGCCGATCGTCGAGTACTGTACAGTAGCTTGCAGGTTATGCCGCCTTTAATCCCACGAGACATTTGAAGGGGATTTTCATCGTGATGGGAGCGGCCGAGTGTGTTACTCCCCACCCTTTTGGCCTACTAAAGATAAAAAAAGGTATGGCGCTGGTATTTTTCAGCATCGGTGTCTCCAGTACCATTGTGCTTTTTACCATCCATGAGGCTTGTTCCTTCACGGTTGGCCCCAACAGTCGTACGCCCAGGAGTAAAAGCTACGGAGTATATTCCAGAATTCTCCGTAGCGCGAGGTTGGCCTTTACAGCACACTGTTGCGTGGAAAGCCCGCACGATTCTTTGGCGTATTTGGTAACATTATTCATTGGGCTGACAAACGGAATAAAGGGGCCTATGGAAGTCCAGGTAAAACTTTACCGCCCTTGACGGCCTGCCGTAACTCATTGCGGTTCAGTAACTTTCCATCCGACCGCACGGGATAGCTTGCAGATGGAAGACCGTCTCCGAGTATTGCCACAATATGCGGCTCTATTCACATGGCAGTCATCCTACAGTAGTACAAGGCCCAGGCCAAATTAACCACACCCGCACCGCCTCGTGGGCAGTGTTTGCCATTCCATGACCTAGTTCTATTCCTATTCGGCAAAGGCGAAGTCCAGACAAGTAGCATCTTACACTGTTCTGCATAGGGTGAGGAGAATGGGTAAGTTCAGCTCATGTTATACAGCCCTAAAGGTAATTAATATTTATCATTCGCGAGAAATAATATTTCAGAGAAAATGCTATATTTGTGAGACGATAAGAGATTTATATGTAGAATTCTTCATATTGTAGGCAGGTGAGCAGAGAGTAATGAAGTGTGGCCCAACCAGGTGAGTTGTCACATTCAGATCAAAGGATGAAGAACGTGTTATGAAACATAAAGGTTTATACCAGAAAACTATCATATCGAGTATCAAAATCTTCTCCATGCTAGGGCTTCTCGATTCTCGAAGACCCCAGGAAATTCTATGGAGGCCTATCCGTAATATACAGACCAGGCCATCATGGCCAAATACGCCTCTTGATGCAACCTTGGTATGCGTAAAGCTTGTAGAAGACAAAAAAATTCACCAAACTTTTGTGGTATTTCCCATTTTGCGCCATGCTCAGTTTACGCCCATCTCGAAAAGTCAAGACCGTCAAAAAGGCTTTCTTCACCTGTACCTGGCCCAACTTCAGTCTCAGCAGTAGAAAGAATAGAGGACCGTTGAGATGTCGGCTCGCTTGCGTTGGTTAAGAAATTTGCAACAGAGGAGCGCCGGAGGCTGTTAAGACTATCTCGTGCGTTCCTTGAATCAATGGAGCCGCCATTTGACGTTCCTGGAGGTGATGTCGTGGTTGAACTGCAAATTTTGGGTCCATATTTCTCTCTCATCCTATTGATTTCCCGTAACCTGTTTCGCCAAGACGAGATATGCTCACCCCCTTCCTTATTTGACCAAACCAAAGAAAAAACCGATGCATTCAGTGCCAATAATCGTATAAACCCCGGCAAAGCTTTCAAGCTCATGATCTTGGTCTCAGAAGCAGGCGAGATTTCAGGAAAACCTGGCCTGTTCATAACCTGGACCCGATAAAAAGCACTATTTGCATGCTTTTTGGATCTGAAACGCGAAGCCACAAATGATTCCCGGGATTCCGGTGTAATCACGATGTTGACGTAGTTGAAAGCGGATGGGAATGTGTCAAATCGGAACGGCATCCCCGAATTATTGAAAATAATATTCACAAAATCGTTGCCAATGTGTCGTTTCTTGTTAATACAGAGGGGATCTTGTTCGAGGTTCGTAGGCATTTGTGTCGTCACATGAAAGACGATCTCAGTGACCCTATCACGCCAGCAGAATGTATATTCCCCATCTGAGTCAAGCTGTCGGTCTAGCCCCTGAGTATTGAAGTTGGCACCTTTTAGCTTAGTGAGAGTACCCAATCCAGATAAAAACTCAGTATAATCAATGCTCCCCTGCACGTTTGCCAAAATCTCGGCCTCCGTGGATTGATTCTCTCCAATATAGATTACGCCAACCTTGTGCCCGTCAACAGTAAAACTTCGGTTAAAATTTTTTATGGCTCGTTCCATATAATCATCATCAGGTAGTGGGATCGGACGCATAGCTTCCCCTGTCTGTGGAATCGATGCCGTTAGCTGGAGAAGAAGATGGCTTGGGAGTTTGACATTGTCATCTGGGTGCCGCCCATCTTTTATAGCGTTAGTAGCAACCTGTTCTTGGTGAGCTGGAGGGCGTGTGAATTTCTCTTGGATAATATAACATGATGTCCCAGAAGGCTGACGCTTTGTAATCTGGGCCCAGTCTCCCCGTGTGGCTTGCTCGACGGTTATAAGACTATTTCCAACGATCCATCTCTTCTTTTTGATTTCCCCAAAGGTATCTGTTGTAAAGGAAGGATCGGAATCGGACTCGTCAACGTCGGCATAAGCTACCCGCTGCATGAAGTCGAGCGTAACCTGGGCCTGCTCATCAATTCTCTCTCTGCCATTGATATCGGTTGATACAAGATTCTTGGTTATCCAACTCACTTGACCAGCACGATCTGCAAGCTTTAAAGACAGAAACCAAAATATGATGACATGGTAGGCTAAAGCGTAGACATACTGAGGAAGGTCGTCGGACGTCGTTGATAGAAGATTACTCTCAGCTGAGCTGTTATCCACGAGGCCACGAGGAGTATCAAAAGAGACGCCAGAATTTCTTCCGGCAGGAATACTGTTACGGTTGGGGATCTCTTTGCTTTGCTGGTCTCTCACGTATTGGAGATAGCGAAAGCAAATTGCGAAAACGATTCGATACTCTTCTTCTCGAAAGTTTACATAGAGATCCGGTAGCCTAGCTAGGCATGCTAGAAATTCAAGAATGTGTATGGCAACGTGACTTTGAGTAATAATTTGTGACATCTTTTGAAGGATAGTCACCAGTGCCTTGCTGGTAGAGCCCGGAAGTTCATGACAACATATAGAGAGGGCGTGGATGCAACACTTAGAGGTCCGTTCCCCTACTCCATGTATAAACGTGCGCACTATTTCGTCCTGATCAACCTTCGAGAAGTGTCGATGATAACTAAGTACCATGTTCAATATTTGAAAGAGACATATCGCCACATCAGCCTTGCGAAGTCCGGAAGAAATCGGAGGCTCCTGGAAGCTATTGGTCTTGATTTGGTCACACAGTAATTCTCTCAACGATCTGATCTGCCGGACAGCGGCTCTAAATAGTGCTTGGTTTGTTAATTGAGAAGCGAGGTGCACAAGTATATAACTGTAAGCTTCCCAATCACAGCCATTTCGGAGAAGGACAACAATAGTTTCCAAGTATAGCCCGATATCAAGAACCGCCTTGTCTGGTTGGTTGGCAATGCCTAAGTAACTGCCAGTGATAACACCTTCAGTTTTACTGTTCTCAGCCAGTATTTCCGTACCATCATGTTTCTCCTCACTATCAAGATCGCACTCGAGCTCAATGATGGAGACTAATATGGATGTGGGCTTCCCGGATGTGATTTCCGGTAATGCATCGGGATCTGGTGACATCCACATCTGATTATTTCGCTGTAGTGTTCTGGTAATACCACTGCCCGATCGGAAAGGTTGTCTTCCTTGCGCATGGTTCTGCCCAATTGAAGTACTCCTGGATATGCGAGAGCTGCCTAGGTCCTCAGTACGAGACGATCGTTGTTGGGCAGCTTCATCAGCAGCTTGTTTTCTTGCTAGAGAAGCCGGAGTTCGATAAAGAGAGGCTGCGAGAGAATCTGATTCTGTGAAGGGTGTCAAGAAGATTCTATTCGCCCAATCCGCCCTCAGCCGAACCAGCATTTTCAAAGCTGTAAGGCGAGCATCTGTCTCACATTCATGAGACTTTGCAATCAATAACAACTCGTTGAAACTCCGAATCGCTTTGGAGGTTGATTTATCCATGGTCCTTATGAATATTCTGACGAGGCCTTTGGTCACAATGTTGGATGGTGTTTGAATTAGATTGCTCGAGCCTATTGATGCAGGTCTACTGGTGGCATTCATCAAGCTGTGTCTAGAGCTTGTCGGAGACCCAAGAGGTGACTGGAGCCGATCACTTGTAATACTGCCTCGGATAGCGCTAACGACATAGTTGAACAGAGTATCATCTGCGTTTTCAGCCACAGCCACAGCGAATGTGATCACTTCTTGTAAAACCGAGATATCTTTCTCATCATTAATATCGTCGATAATGGATGTCACAAATATTTGGACTATGTCGGGATCTTCATGCTCTTCCATCATTTCGATGACCTCAAAAACACCCGTGACAGCTTTGAGCGCGTGCATTCGGATTTGAGCTGTCTGCGTACGATCTGCAAAGAACGCATGAAGAATCATCTTAGCATTCTCCTTCCATTCCAGATCTGACGGATAACAGCAACGATACTCAATATAATGATCAATCACCAATCTAGCGCATGATTCTGGCAAATGCGGATGAACAGCAACGAAAAATCTGATACAATCTTCTCGCTGAAAAAAGTTGTCATCTTTGAACTTGATAAGAAGCTCTTCTATTCGAATAATGAGGCTATAAAGGGTTTGAGCGAGGTTCGTGGTAAGATTTTGATCACTCATCTCCTCCTTAACCAAGGGACTTGCTGTCCGCGACCGGCTGGTAATTATACGGCCATCGGCTGTTTCTAATGCTCGTTGAGAACATTTGATGACCACTTCAAACAACATGGACCAGTCCTCCTCCATCACATTATCTTTTATCTCTTGGTCCTCATTATTAAAAAGTGATAAGGCCAGGCGCAGCACATCATTCTCTACCTTGGTGTGTTCGACAACCACAACCTTCATGAGAGCCGATATGAGAAGTGTGAATGGAACTAGAGGATATCCATTTTCGCCATCCTTATCGAACAGCTTTTCCAGAACTGACAACGCCCCACGGATTTCACGAATCGTTTGCTTCCCGATGGATCCGTCGGTTGGAAGATTGCGGAGGATATCTAATAGAATCCTCACTGTTTCCTGGCCGTTATGGGATCTACACAAGTTGCTGATTGATCGCCATGCCTCCGACTGCACTTCATCGACGAGGCAGTGTATTGAGCACAGCACTTTAACACAATCTTGCAATTTGCTACTTGGGATATCTCCATATGTGACGATTGCATCGATGACGTTGATGCAAGCTCTCAAGTCGCTTGGTAGAGGAGTGTGGACACAAATATAAAGGACGACATCAATGAGATCCCCAGTTGTTTCTTCACTTGAGACATTGAAGCTAAATTTAATAACATCCACTATAAAGGCAAAAAGGAGTGACAAATTGGTTTCCTCACCAAGTGGCGCCTTTCCTTTAGATGTCCTGTTTTGACGCCCTGCTTGCTTTCTTGCGGTTGTAGTCACCGCAAAGTTTTGTCGCAGCCATGAGGTTAGCAAGGGTAAAGTATCGTAGTGGAATCCAGATAAATCCTTTCCATGTTTCGCCAACTCAACAAGAGAGGCAAGTTGCAGATGGAAGTCCTCGGGGTTTGCTGGAGCGGTCAGAACACGGAAGTAGGCAAGCCGCTCAGGATCGGTCGAAGTTGATTGCTGAACACAAGCGGTTAGTAATTCAAACCCCGTTGTCCGAGCTTCTTTCGAGTTCGTTGGATCGATAAGATCCTTCGCCTGTTTAAATATGCTCGTAACCTGCTCCCCTGTTAGTGTTTTTTCCAAAGTAGCCGTGAGAAGACATACGCCACTCAACGGGTAATCTTGTACGGCAAGACGAAGAGATTCTGCTGCTGAAAGTCGATCTGCAAGAGAGTTGCTAGGCTTCAGCTGTGTGTAAAGTTGTTCGTAATTTGGTGGGCCTCCGTAGATATCCGGTTCCAAGGCAGTGCCTCCATTTCCTTGGTGAGAGGGTGAACCAGAGGGCTGAGCATTTGGAATCCGAGATAATTTGCCTCCAGCAAAGCTCTTGAATACGCTAGCAAATCCACTGGAGCTTTTGGGTTCGGGGGTTTGGGCTACGTCTCCGGCGGATGGAGACATAGAAACTCGCGTCTTTGATTCCGAGCGGCGGATTGGAGACACTGATTTCCAGTGAAAGAAATAATCAGTTATTTCGTCTGACACCATTTTTGCCAAGTGAGAGCTAAGGAAGAGGGGAAGAAGAGGTAGGAGAGGGGGTGGGGAGACAGGTGAAGCTGGCAAAGACCACTATCTCATTTTGCTCTGCGATGGCCAGGCAAATTTTCTTTTCAAAAAAATTTGCGACGATTTAACATTGACCAAGAGAGACTGTGAACTTACGTCGTTTTCAGCGTACACATGGATGCGTGTGAGGAAAGTCCAGCGTGGCTCGCAGCGCATATCAATTCAAGAGTAGAGGAGGAGATAAGGTCCGACGTCCGTCGAGGGTGCAACCACTTAGAATAGATACCAATCCCTCAATTCCATGAATGCAAACATATATAAACGCTCAAGAACCTGAGGTCTGCACCGCTAGCACACAGGACCCTTCGAAATCTTATCGGGCATAAAGAAAGAAGGTTGGTGGTTGTGCGGAAGGGAAGACAGGAGGGGAACGGCCGAGTTGTAGGCAAGTAAGTAGTGAGGACACAGCGAGACGGATAATAATAATCGCATTCTTGATCCAGGTCAGGTGGGAGGTGCAAGACCTTGCTAGCATGTCCTATGGCATCCCTGCCGAAAAAGCATCTGCCACCTTCAGCCACATTTTCTGCCAACTCCCCACTTCCATTTCCATCTCGACCAGCGGTCATTGGCGAGATAAGCGAGAGCCTGCTCACAGCGGGTGCGGTGACGGTTTTGGTCTCCAGCAAGGCTCCGAACACAAACAAAAACATTTTGGGGACGGTTGTTGACAATCACCCGGGTTTCTCAACTGCTCCCTCTTCCTCCACCACAACGCCCGTACAGCCCATGCGCAATGGCATCGGATTTGCAGACCGTTGCCCAGCTTCTGGAGGCAACGTTAGACCCAAGGCAGCACAAACAAGGTAAGTTTTCCACTCAGATGCAGCAGCAGCTTAATTCACCGCGGCATCCCAGAAGCTAGCTAACTTCTTCTACAGCGGAGGCCGCACTCAAAACAGAAGAAACAAAACCTGCATTCTCCCTACTCTTGTTGAGTATCGTCGCATCCGATGCCCTCCCCTTGAATACCAGGCTTTCGGGAGCCTTGTGCTTCAAGAATTTTATCAAGTTTAACTGGGTGGACGATGAAGGATCTTACAAGCTTCCTCAGAACGAGGTCGTCACGATCAAGAAGGAACTCATTGGCCTGATGATCTCAGTGCCATCTAATATTCAAGCACAACTTGGTGAAGCCATCAGTCTCATTGCAGACTCAGACTTCTGGACTCGTTGGGATACACTGGTGGATGACTTGGTCTCGCGGCTCAGCCCCGATAATCCCAGGGTCAACATTGGCGTATTAGAAGTCGCCCATTCTATTTTCAAGCGATGGAGACCACTGTTTGCCTCTGATGATTTGTATACGGAGATCAACCATGTGCTTTCGAAGTTTGGACAACCATACGTGCAGCTCCTCGCTAGCACAGATCAACAAATTGAGGCAAATAAGGATAACAAGGAAGTACTAAAACAGCATGTTGAGGTTTTGGACCTGCTTGTTAAGTTATTCTATGATCTGTCTTCGCAGGATCTCCCTCCTATTTTTGAAGATAACCTTGCCGAGGTTACCTCGCTATTGCATAAATATCTCACATATACAAATCCTCTGTTGGTCACAGATGATGATTCGGAGTCTGGGCCCCTGGAGTTTGTCAAGGCTGGGATATGTGAGGTTATGACCCTTTACATGCAAAAATACGAAGACGCATTTGGAGAGCTTTGCAAGCCATTCATCACGAGCGCATGGAGCTTGTTGACAACGATTGGCCCAGAGACAAAGTTCGATATTCTTGTGAGTAAAGCGCTACACTTTTTGACTGCTGTGGCAAGTATCGGCCAGCATGCGCAAAACTTCAACAGCGAAGAAATTCTAGGCCAAGTAGTGGAGAAAGTAATTCTTCCAAACGTGAGTTTACGGGAATCTGATATCGAACAATTCGAGGATGAGCCAATTGAATACATTCGGAGGGATCTTGAGGGATCTGACGCCGATACTCGCCGCAGAGCGGCAACAGACTTTTTGCGAAAACTCCTCGAGAAATTTGAAGCCTTAGTAACAGAGGTTGTTGGGCGTTATATAACCCATTATCTTGCAGCATTCACAGAGAACCCAGCCAGCGAGTGGAAGGCAAAAGACACCGCTGTATATCTCTTTTCTGCAATTGCAGCGAAAGGTGTCATTACGACAACGCATGGTGTCAAGAGCACGAATTCTTTGGTCGACGTAGTTGCTTTCTTCCAGACTAACATTGCCAATGATCTTGTCGCTGATACGGGCGTGGAGCCTATTTTGAAAGTGGATGCCATCAAATTTTTACATACCTTTCGAAGCCAGTTGACAAGAGCTCAATGGAGTGCTGCATTCCCACCGTTGGTCCAAAATTTGGCATCTTCAAATTATGTTGTGTACACATATGCCTCTATCGCCGTGGAACGGGTCCTTTTTCTCACCAATGAATCCGGACAGCATATATTCGGAAAGGAAGAGGTGGCTCCGCTCTCAAAGGATCTTTTAGAGCACCTATTTCTATTAATTGAAAAGGATACTGCACCGGAAAAAATTCAGGAAAATGAATTTCTGATGCGTTGCGTAATGAGAGTATTGATTGTCATCAAGGATGGTGTTCTGCCTATCACAGATATTGTTCTCCAGCACTTAATCAAGATTACACAGATAATTGGACAAAATCCAAGTAACCCACGGTTTTATTACTACCATTTCGAGGCCATGGGGGCACTCGTTAGACACTCTGCATCATCACAACCTGAGAAGCTCGAAGTCGATCTCTACGCCCCACTTGCTGGAATTTTGCAGAATGATGTTCAAGGTAATCAAAACCCTTGGTAAATTCTTGGTTTGCTAACCTATTACTAGAATTCATGCCTTACGCCTTCCAATTGTTCGCGGCACTTCTTGAGGCTCGACCACATGGGCCCCTTTCAGAATACTACAAAGCCCTGGTCAGCCCAGTACTTAGCCCAGCGCTATGGGAATCAAGGGGCAATGTTCCAGCTCTCGCTCGGCTTTTGTCCTCGATGATTCCAAGAGCCGCCGCAGACATCGTCGCGAACAAGCAAGTGGAACCAATTCTAGGGATATTTCAGAAGCTCATGTCGGGCAAGACCAAGACAGAACTTTTTGGCATTGACGTTCTTGAGGCCGTTGTTACATCCTGTGAAGTGTGAGTTGGTGAAGTCGTTTGTTTCATGTCATCTTTCTAACATATATTTGTAGATCTGCTATACAGCAATATTTCCCAACAATTCTAGAAATAATTTTTACCCGACTCAACAACAATCCTCCAGAAAAATTCAAACAAAGATTTGTTCGGTTTTATCATCTAGTGTCTTCTCGAGATCAGTTGGGTCTCGGTGCAGACTTCTTCATCAAGAACTCCGACGCTGTGCAGGATGGAGTTTACGTACCAATTTACCTAACCATCATTCTACCCACAACTCAACAACTAGCAAGACCTCTTGAGCGTAAACTTGCTGTTATTTCTCTCACCAAAACCTTGACTGATTCACAAGCCTTTGCCGTGAAATACGTCAAAGGCTGGGGCAAGACTTGTGAAGCTCTGTTGAAGTTACTGGAGAACCCACCTATGCCTGTTGCTACAGACGATGTAATTCAAGAGGTCGATGTGGATGATCTGAGTTTTGGAGTTGGATTTACACCACTAAATACTTGCAAAAAGGCGACGAAAGATGACTGGCCAGAAGTGACGGATGTGAAATCATGGGTTGGGTCATACCTGAAGACAGCCGATGCACGAATGGGAGGTGCAATTGCAGGATATGTGAACGAACGACTTTCACCAGAGGCGAAGACTGTCCTGGTCTCTTACATGGGATGAAGGTAGCATGATATAATGCCTGGCAAGTTGATGAGAAAGCGGAATGGTTGCCTTAAGCCTGCGCGTGTACTATTCAGGGGACGGTCAAAATCAGTTCAGTCGGTGAGCGGAAATCAAAAGCACTAGATCTATTTCTCCGTCATCCTTTTATCTTACTCATACCGATACTTGGATTCAGATGATGTTCTCTCATTAGATCATTGCTTACTACGGGCTTGTGAGACGTGTATGTCTATAACGGTAGCAGTCTTTAGTGCGGACTGTCATAAGGCCCTCTGCGGTCGTGTGTATTCGATGCCCTACCAATCTTCTGTTTCTTGCTCTTTCCATATCTGTAAATGATTTAAGCTCGATATTAATGTTTGGCAGTATCCGGAACACTGAATTCCACGGGCTTTCCCTTGCTAAATCTTATTTGACACATAAACGAATAGAGAGAGGGGGTGGATCATCACCATGGACGGGAAGACACTTTAATTCCTTCTCTGCGTACAGTCTCTAATAATCTCTATTGCCTATCGCGTGACGATATTGATGTTTGGATATAAGCTTATTCTGATAAGTCAGAGTTGTTATGTGCTTGGAGGTGGCTGGCAAAGAAGCTTTGTCACAGCTCCTATAGAAGTCAAGGTGAAATACTATTTAAAAAATTACTAGACATCAGCATCTAAACCTATTGTCGTCTACAAATAAGTGATTACTCTGTACAACTCCAGTGGCCGGCGTGAAAAAATGTGGGTCACCAAATGAATCTTGATTACTTAATCCACGGTCTACATCGTTCAATATCTAACCCGGTAGAAAATTTGACACTATCCCGAACATTACAATCCTAATCAATAATCAGAATGACCAAAGGACGTATACTGGTGATAGCTGGCTCAGATAGTTCTGGTGGCGCGTGAGTTTTCCTCAAGCCAGACTTCAAGTCACATTTCCAAAGCTTACCGGCTGATATACAATTTTCAGTGGGCTGGAGGCTGATCAGAAAGTAATTGCCGCCCATGGATGTTATGCCATGACTGCAACTACGGCTTTGACTGCGCAAAATACTCTTGGAGTTGTTGATATCCACCATACTCCGCCAGAATTTGTTCGAAAGCTTATTGATGCTTGTATTGATGATGTTGGTGTTGACGTTGTGAAGACCGGTATTGTTTTATCTCTCTTGTATATCGCCATACGTTTGGAGCGTTGAGGAATAATCTATCTGACCTCTCAAGGCATGCTGGCCTCGGCGGAAACAGTCAAAGTAGTGTCAGAGTCTCTCCGGCGGCATCATGTGATGACATCTGTCATTGATCCGGTAGGAGAGATTACAAGACTCTGCATTGTAATGGTCTGACAAGGATAGGTAATGATTTCGACCAGTGGGTCTCAATTACTTCCTATTGAAGCCGTACGCGAGCTCCGAGAATATCTACTGCCTCAAACAACAGTTCTCACGCCGAATGCTCCGGAGGCAATGCTGCTCCTCTCTGACGCTGGTATACCCGCAAAAACTCCCAAAAATATTGAAGATCTGGTAAGTATAGCTAAAGCTGTACAATCCCTTGGGCCCAAGTATGTGCTTGTAAAAGGCGGCCACCTCCCATTCAAGAAAGATGGTAGCGTTGCAAACATTGCTTCGGAAAGAGAGATTATGATTGATGTATTGTATGGTGAGGGGCAAACCACAAAGATAGAGACTACATATCAAGAATCTAAGAATACTCATGGAACTGGATGCTCCTTAGCATGTGAGCTAGCCCTACAAAAATGATGCTTTTCGCTCACCTTTCTTAGCCGCCATTGCGTCGAACCTTGCGAATGGACTTACTGTTGTGCAATCCGTGAAACGTGCCTGCAGGTATGTTGAAGCAGGAATTAAGACATCTACTAATCTGGGCCATGGGAATGGACCCATAAATCATTTTCATTCTACATATACGTTACCGTTTTCTCCGTAAGCAGCCTCCTCAATTCTGGTTTGGATAAGAGCCGTTTATTGATGTAGTTAGTGGTCGTTTCATCGAGTATGTGTTGGAACGGCCTGATGTCCAAAAGCCATGGAAAGAGCACACCGAGCATGATTTCGTTGCGGGACTAGCTGATGGAACATTGCCTGTGGAATCTTTTAAATACTATCTGGTACAAGATTATTTGTTCCTGGTATGACTCTTCCTTGCTCAATGAAGATTGTTTGCAAAGTACTGACGAGCACAGGTGCAATTTGCTAGGGCGAATGCTTTGGCAGGGTACAAAGCTAAAACTATGGAAGACATATCTGCGGTAATACTACGACGTTCTATGTATTGAATTCATATTAACCACCTGAAGGCCGCCAAAATCGTCACGCATATTCACCACGAGATGGGACTTCATATTGAATATTGCAAAGGTTTTGGCATTCCAAAAGAGGAGATGGAGGCGACAGAGGAAAGTCAAGGTATGAATCTAAGCATTCAAAATTCTTAGCCCAGCTGACGAGATTCACAAGCCTGCACTGCTTACACACGGTATTTGAGTCTGACCCAAGTGGTTCATTGGCAAGCTGATTCAACATAGATATGTTCTTGATATTGGGCAGTCCCAAGACTGGCTTGCACTTCAAATAGCACTTGCACCTTGCTTGATTGGCTATGGAGAGATTGCCAAGCGCCTTTATTCTGACCCCAAAACCAAACGAGAAAACAATATATATTGGAATTGGATCGAAAACTACGTTGCTGATGACTATGTAGAGGCAGTAAGGGTTGGGTCCGGTGATATCCTCCATTTCAAGATTTCAAACTTTCAAAACTGACAATATGAAGATTTGCTTGAGAGGAATGCCGTTCGGCAGTCACCGAGTCGCATAGAAGAATTGGTCAAGATATTTATCCATGCAACCAAGGTAAGATATATTTTGTTTTAAAAGTTCAATACATGCCGCTCACATTTTATAAGATGGAAGCAGGGTTTTGGGATATGGGTGGGGGTCGTCTATAGATTTTAGAAACGAGAGAATAATGAAGCAATATTTTCTATAAATATGTTTTATAATACATGCCTTTCAGTAATACATGCCTTTCAGGAGAAACTATTAGCAAGGGTCGTGACGTCGCTTATAACTGCACTAGTCCTATTTTACACTGGTGCATTTTTTTGTTTGAAAAAGTTCATCTAGCGTAGACGACTTTTTGCGAAACTTCATCTCTTCCTTCCTACTTCAACAATCATCACGACTTCAACTGCCTAGCCCTCTGACATCGATCTGAGACAGCATTTGGGCAACTATACAGCAGCGACTGTAATATCACGATCTCGCTTTCTTTCCCTCGCTCTTTCAAAGATACCGCACCAGACTAGAAAGATGTCTCACGGTGGATATGGTGGTGGTAGAGGTGGCGGAGGAGGATACTCAAATGGAGGGTATGATTATGATCGCGATTCTCAAAGCCGCGGCAACTATTCCAGTGGCTATTCCAATGGGTATGACAACCTACGGTTTAGATATTGTGATGTTCAACGGACCCCGCTATCTTGTATGGCGAGTTGATCGAATTTGTCGCTCATCATTGAGTGTGTCGATCTCTTCGTCCTGCCAGGTAGCAACATTCCCTCTCAACGTTCTATCTGCATCAAATTAAAGGACAAAAACTGACTACGTGTATGATATAGTGGAAGTAATGGTTACTCTGGCGGCGGCGGTGGTGGTGGTGGCGGTTACGGTGGCGGAAATGTTAATGGATATAGCGGCGGTGGTTATGGAGGAGGATCTTATGGTGGACAAGGTGGCGATCGTATGTCTAACCTTGGTGCAGGTCTGAAGCAACAAAACTGGGGTAAGTACAACGAAACTCATAAAAATACCCACGCTAAAGTGACTTTTAGATCTTAACAACTTACCAAAGTTCGAAAAATCTTTCTACAAGGAGGACCCCCTTGTGTCTGGCCGCTCCGAAGCGGATGTTATCAAGTTTCGAAATCAGCATGGGATCTCTGTTCAGGGCCGAGATGTTCCACGACCAGTCCAAACCTTTGACGAGGCTGGCTTTCCTGCATATGTGATGAGCGAAGTTAAGGCTCAAGGATTCCCTGCACCAACCGCCATCCAATCTCAAGGCTGGCCCATGGCTCTTTCTGGGCGTGATGTAGTTGGTATCGCCGAAACAGGATCTGGCAAGACCTTGACCTATTGTCTTCCAGCCATCGTTCACATCAACGCTCAACCACTCCTTGCTCAAGGTGATGGCCCAATTGTCTTGGTTCTGGCCCCTACTCGTGAGTTGGCTGTACAGATTCAGCAAGAGATCACCAAATTTGGCAAGTCCTCTCGTATTCGAAATACTTGTGTCTATGGAGGTGTTCCCAAGGGTTCTCAGATCCGTGATCTCGCCAAAGGTGTCGAGGTCTGCATTGCGACCCCCGGTCGTCTCATTGATATGCTGGAGTCTGGAAAGACCAACCTTCGTCGTGTGACCTACCTTGTCCTTGATGAGGCTGACCGTATGTTGGATATGGGTTTCGAACCTCAAATTCGTAAGATTCTCGGTCAGATCCGCCCTGATAGACAGACTTGTATGTGGTCTGCTACCTGGCCAAAGGAAGTTCGAGCTCTTGCTTCCGATTACTTGAACGATTTCATCCAAGTAAATATTGGTTCCCTGGAACTTTCTGCTAATCATAGAATTACACAAATTGTTGAGGTCGTATCTGAGTTCGAGAAGCGAGACAAGATGACCAAGCATCTCGAAAAGATTATGGAGGATAAGGATAATAAGATCTTGATCTTCACTGGAACCAAACGTGTTGCTGACGATATCACACGCTTCCTCAGACAGGATGGTTGGCCCGCACTTTGTAAGTTTACATTACTATTTTCTATTATTTGCAGCTTTGCTAACAAGCTCCCTCAGCAATCCATGGCGATAAGCAACAGAATGAACGTGATTGGGTCCTGAACGAATTCAAAACTGGAAAGAGTCCCATCATGGTTGCCACTGATGTGGCTTCTCGTGGTATTGGTATGATAAAAACCCCCTCCCCCTGCACAGCAACGCCCAGCCGTCTATATAATAGTGCTTTACTCTCGACGCTCAGGCGTTCACCAGATTGCGTCATTTTGCCTGGGTTCTTTCGTATCTTTTGGTTCTCTTTTAAGGGTGTCTTGAACCTTTGGTGCAGCATTTTTCATGCTTCACTTGTGATTCCGAACTGAAAGTACTTCTTCAGGTACGAGGTGTGGAATTGGCATCTCTTCAGTTGCTCAAAGCTGTTTCTAAGACTCCCAACCTAGAGGACCTGGATGTGTTAATCTCTTACCCTGGCAACCGCAATGGACAGTTCATGTCAGACGCCGAGAGAGTATTGGATGCATTCAAATGCAGCTCTTCACTAGCCGCCCTGGAACGTTGCTATACAATTCTTGCTGTTCTTGCTAACCCATCAATAAAGATGTCCGCAACATTACACATGTGTTGAACTATGACTACCCAAACAATTCAGAGGATTATATCCATCGTATTGGTCGTACTGGTCGTGCTGGTGCAAAGGGTACTGCCATTACTTTTTTCACAACTGACAGTATGTATTGAATCCTTCTCTACGTTGATCCTTTAACTAATAACTTGACAGATCAAAAGCAGGCTCGTGATCTAGTTTCAGTTCTTACTGAGGCAAAGCAACAAATTGATCCCCGACTTGCTGAGATGACACGATATGGCGGTGGTGGTGGCGGTGGCCGATATGGAGGTGGATATCGTGGAGGGCGAGGTGGTGGCCGTGGTGGTAAGTCTTTTGCTCCTTTAACCCCTGTTCCATCTGCTGATGGGACTAACAAAGGTCGCTGGTAGGAGGCTTCCACTCTTCTAACGCCGCTCCTCTAGGAGGTAATAGGCGTTGGTAGAGATCCGATCACTGCTCAGTGACTCGAATCAAATTGCTCTCGGCGAAGTAAAGATCGAATTCGCGAACAACATCGAATATGTCGCCTTTCGATGACTAAAGTTGCATTTCATAACTGGTCGTTCAGGCGTTATTGGGTCTCGCATTGAGAGAATAGTAGACCGCCTTGCTTTGTTCATCCCATTTCGCCCCCCCTCTTGTAATCTTTTTTTCCTAACTCAAAATTACTTGCTTTTATGGACCTGATATTAGAACATGAGGAGCAGTAGCCGTATCACTACGTCTACTGTCCGCTGATAGATAGCTGATAACTTGCTTCCTACAACGTTTGCATCTTTTCCACGCTCTTCGGGGTGGTGGCCTTAATTGGCTAGCCAAATGAGTCGTGGCTCCTTTTGTTGCGAAATGCGGATAGACTGGACTTGTACTGTAGCTAGCTAGCTAGTTTAGTTAGTATGATTGATAGATAAAAACATTGAGTCTTCTCGAGAAGAAATGTTGTCTTTCTCCAGCCCAGTTGTGATATTATAAAAAAAAAATTTCTTCCCTAATAAAACAGTGCCTGTAACCCCTCCAAACGGATCAAGTCTCCACGTATAATCCTTCATCTATCTCATTTATATCTCCATTATTCGACTTCTTTCAGATATTCCCCTTCCTATAGAATTTTCATACTCCGCGAACCCTTTCTTTCCCGAAGGAGCTGGTTTCCAGAAGATTTGCCTTTAAACTCCACCGAAAAGGATTGTTGAAGTCACAGTGCGGGAAAAGTCACGAGAGAAAAGGGGTGAGAGGTTAATAATATACGAAAGCACACGAGGGTTGAATGTTGGACATAGGGTCGTGAATAGACTTTGAAATTACGTAGAATACATTAAGTACAAACAGGTATGTAGAAAAAAAGAAAAAGCCTCACATCGCATCCCGAGAGAGATATCATATGTAGCGAATTGCTTCCAACCCGTGTTTGTTCTTTTCTGTTTTCCTTTGGCTTCGTTTCCTTTACCCTTGGCGAGAAAAGGAGAGTAGGCAAGCAGGCAAGTATTGGCGAAATGCAAGGATGCGATGAGGGGCGAATCCTTTCCTTTCCTCCCTGTGGTTTGACAAATATTCGTAATGTACTTGAACGCAAGTAGGTAACGTCCAGAATGTCTCGCTTCCCCATAAGATACACCACACCACACCGCAGCACCCCATCCCCCCCCCCCAGTGGGTTCCAGTCTCTTATCATTTGATAGTTTGGTTTTCTGAGCTTCCCCCTCCTCCAAGTTTATAAAATAAAATAAAAAAGGAAAAAGTGATGTCTAATCCTCCGAAACGTTGTAAGAGACGCGTTTTAGTCGGGGCGCCGGAAGAAGATGTCATGCGAGGGTTTGAGGTATATTGTACAAAGGGTTGACAACAGCGAAGGAGGAAGTTTAGTTGTCTTCTTCCCTCGCGTCTGAGAATGTTCATGTGCAGTCCGTAAAAGTATGTGCAAGATAGAAGTAAGGAGGGGCCGGAGGGCGGGTATGAGAACTGAAAGAAGGGAAGGGCACTTTTATAAGAAGGTGGTCTTCTCCTTCAGCCCGCCGATACGCTCCATGTCGATCGAGTGAAAGCGTTCCCGGCTCTCCTTCTCATATGCGGGCAGTTGTTCCTCGTTCAGGGGCTCGAGGCCGACACCTGTCTCGCCCACGCGGACAATCACTACACGGCCACTCTTGGGTCGTCCGGCTTCATCCTGCTCGTCGGGGAAAGTGATGCGGATCTCGGGGACGTGGTTGGGAGAGGTGGCGGGCGAGGAGGGGCTGTTGAGCATGGCCGCTTTCTCATCATAGACGTAGACGCTGGAGTCGCGGCCGTAAGGCGTGGTGGTGATGGTCACCCGGCGGTGGTGGGGAGGCATGTACTTCTCGTTGTAGGTAGGGAGTGACTCTCGAGCCATGGCTCGATTTCGGCGAATCTTGCGCAGTGTGTAGAGAGCTCCCACCAGGAGGAGGGATACGAAGATAAGGATCATGAGTACGATGAGCAGGTCGATCATGGTCGGGTTCGTGGAGGTCGAGCCGTCGCGGACGTTAAGCAGGGCGCTGCCTCTGGCCATGATGGTTGAGAAAGAGTTCATTATGACGGTGGGGTGGCAGAAGAAGGGAATTTCGCGATGATCGTACGTTGGAGGTCGTCGGGTTCGAGACGGAACAGTCGGACGAGACGAAGCGGCGATGGAATGAGTGGAAAGAATGGACGGTGACCTGGCTAAGAGAGTGAAGCCAGAGATACCTTATGGAATTAATGAATGAGTGTGAGGTCCCGAAGGAGAGAAGGAAGGAATGGGGGGAGAGGCGGAGGGAGGGAGGCTTTGAAGTCGTTGACCCTAAGAGAGTGAGGAGTCAAGAAGAACGAGAGTGGAAGAAAAGACTGCACTTGACTTGACTCGACTCGATGTCAACCGCAGACGCAGACGCAGACGCAGGTACCAAGAGCGACCCAGACTTCGGCCAGGACCGCAGTCCGGCGTGGACCTGTCTGGTTGCTCCTTTGACAACTGACTTAACCCAGTTCAACCAAGTCCAACCAAATCCACGCCAATCGCCCCGACTTCGACCAACAATGTCGTCGCTAGCCGCTGTGCTTGCCAGGAACCGTAGGAACTGGCGGAGAAAAGTTCGGATGGAGGCTGGATGAGGATGTTTTAATTGGAAGTTTGCAGGCCCGCGCCCAATCACCGCCGCCATCAGTGCCAGACGAACCACCCCCCCCCGCGAGACAGCCAACGGGTCCTGGTCCACCGGAGATGAGGACAAATTGGAATAATCTACGGTATCGCGGGTCGACCAAATCAGCACCAAAGCGCCGGCTCTGATAATGACATGCGGGCCGTGATCGTGATCATGATCGTGATCGTGATTGTGATTGTGAATTCTACATACTGTACAGTCGTACGGGATGACTGCCGGGTGAAGAAACAGAAACATAGGAGTCAGGAGTGCAGCACACGTTCTGCACCGTATCTTTAGCCAGGCGCTAAATCATTTACACTATCCGGCCCCTGCTTCTCCCTATCTGCTGCGGTGCTCTCGGTACTGTACTGTACTGTACTGTACTGTACGCACAGTACTTTATCTTTATTTTTATTTTTATTTTATTCTTACTCTTATTCTTTACCAAGTATGCTATTATTTTAGCCTCCTGCCGATTGCTGAGCACTTCTGATGCTATCTATACTGCTGGTGCCACCGCCGCTGCATGCTGCGGCTCACTTGAAGGATCCCGTGCCGAGAGAGAGCCGGGGCGGGGGGGGGGGGGGGGGGGGGGGGGGGGGGGGGGGGGGGGGGGGGGGGGGGGGGGGGGGGGGGGGGGGGGGG
>JAPZPC010000143.1:0-98525 GCA_037952705.1 Haplographium delicatum
TTTTAAAAACACCCAGGCCCCCCCCAAAAAAAAACCGCCCCCAAAAAAAAAAAAAAAAAAAAAAATTTAAAAATTAAAAAAAAAAATAAAAAAAAAAAAAAAAAAAACAAAGACACAGAAACGATCTGCCTCATGCAACACACACACACAAGGGTCAAGGAATATGGAAAGCTGCATGCATGGACAGCCTCCCTTGCCTGTCATCGCACGCGCGCTTCCCGCCTCCTTGTCGAGCGGGGGAGAGGAAAAAAGAAAAAAATAAGACGCACATGCAAAAAAGCAAAAACCACTCCATCTTCAACAATAAATATCGACTTTCTTCATTCATTCTAGACTAGCGTGTTCCAGATACATGTACATTAGCTAATGTAACCAGCTATTTTTTGCTTACCTTCCCTATTTTCCGCTCTCTTGCTCTATTTATAACAATGGGATTGAAGAAAACGGATTCTGGGGACGAAGTATATTACGTAGTAATTTACGTATTACCTCCTTTTATTCTGCCCCACATTTTAAGACGCATAGTGCAGATATGCCCCAGGGGGGACGTCGTGGGACTGGAGATGTACACGTGATTCGGTAGAGTTTCTATAGGGCGATGGGAGGATGGAGAATGGAGGGGCACATATGCTGTGTTGCTGGAAGTGGGTGCGGACGGCAATGCACAGCATAGCACGACATAGCACAGCAAGGTTTGAAGGTTACCTCGGTTTCGGTAGCAACCGATGTTGGTGCTTGCTTGCCCCCTAATACACCAGATAAAACACCCTACTATTTCTCCTACTCTTGGGTTCATATTTTGGGAATCTACATGCTATGCAGATATATCTAGCATATTTGAGGTCAGGAGGCCGCTCAAATCGTTAGTGTTAGGAGTTAGAGATATCTAAGAAGTATATGTACTTATTTGATTTAGTATAACAATAATCACTAGGGTTAATGTAATAGAATATCCAGCTTCTTCAAGCTACCATGTTGTACTATGCCGCCGTGTGACCACTGACCTTGAGACTTAGGATGAACTCCTCAGCGGTTGTCCCATCAATTCCACTCCTATCGCTAAAGCACACAGAAACAAAGAGTGATGAATGAGAGAGGGTTTCCCAGAGAACGCATCATATCGTACAATGAATCGATTTCTGAAATTTGACTCAAGGGTTGGAATAATTTAGAGCTGGCTTTCAATGCTGGTGAAGTCTTCTCCACGCCAGTGTGCTTGAGGCCATACGTGACGCATCGCTTCCCAGATGTGTCTACCCAGTAAATGTCAGTTTTAAATAATGCTTAAAAAGTAAGGTATCGGCATCTTACCTGACATGGATGATCTCCAAGCCATCTTTCACCTCTTGTGGCAAGTCTTTAACACTGAAAGAGGTTAGTTTATTTCCAGAAGATATTAGTCAACTGAATCTTACTCTTTTCTATTTTGAGCAGGTAGAAGTACAGTCTTCACTCCCGCACGGAGGGCGCCAATAAGCTTCTCCTTAATGCCTCCAACAGCAGTGATGCGACCTCGAAGGGAAATTTCACCCTTTTGAGATTAGTTGCGGTGAAGAAGAGTGTAGCAAGATAAACTTACCGTCATGGCCATGGTTGGAGGCACAGCTTTGCCGGAAAACAAGGAAATCAGTGCAATTGTATGTGCCACGCCGGCTGAAGGTCCATCCTATCACCTGTAAGACTATCATCGTGGGTCAAAGAGGAGAAACAAACCTTAGGAATAGCGCCTGAGGGGCAGTGTACATGAATACTCCGATTCTTCATTATATTCTCAGAAGGATCATGGGTCAAACCCAACTCATACGCATGGGCTTTAACCCAGCTAAGTGCAACCTCAACACTCTCTTTAAGCACATCACCCAGCTTCCCTGTAAGCTGCACGCTGCCGCTACCGGGCATATCGGCCACTTCGATGAAAAGTATGCTCCCGTTACCACCTGAGCTGTAGGCCACGAGACCTGTCACGATGCCTGGTCGGCTAGTCAAACCGTTAGCAAATTATTCCTAACCTTTATACTCGGAGGATTTGTATCTCCTATCTTCTCCCACACGCGACTGTCCATACCATATGATGCAGCCCGGAAAACAAATTAAGACGGGGTTGGACGACATACCTTGTCTTCTCGGCAATCTCCTCGTCGTATTTCTCAATACCTAGAATTTCCTCAATATCCTCTACGGTTAACTGAGGCTTGTAACGCTCTGAGGCATAGTTAGCACAGTGTCACGAAGATTTGCTAAACAGCTTTACCAGTGTGTCCAGCATCCTTTGCCTCAGCATATTCCACGGCCTTTGCTCGGCAGACAGAGCCAATCTCTCGCTCCAAGTTTCGGACGCCCGACTCCCGAGTGTAAGACTCGATTATTTTGGACACAACTTCCTGGTTAAACTCGACTTGCCCAACCCCGAGACCATCTGCACAGTATCAGCATCAGCTAGAAACTTCTGAAAACAAACTTACTTGTGCGTATTTGCTTCGGGATCAAGTGCTGGAGGGCGATATGTCGTTTTTCTAGAGTAGTGTACCCTGACAGGTTAATTGTTTCCATTCTATCTAGTAACGGTGGTGGGATAGTATCCAGGGAATTAGCCGTTGCAATGAAGAGGACCTTGCTAAGATCAATCGGAATATTAACGTAGTGGTCAGTGAAGGTATGATTTTGCTCAGGATCCAGAACCTCAAGCATGGCGGCTGACGGATCACCGTGGAAATTAGAGGTGCTGCATAAGATGTCAGTCCCTCGTAAGGAAATTGGTTGAGCTGCTACTTACCCAACTTTGTCGATCTCATCAAGTAAGAAAACAGGATTACAGACGCCAACTTTCTTGAGGCCCTGTACTATGAGGCCAGGCATAGCTGCAACATAAGTCCTGCGATGGCCTCTGATTTCTGCTTCATCTCGGACGCCTCCAAGAGAGATGCGGTGAAACTTCCGTCCTAGTGCAGTCGCAACACTTTTTGCCAAACTTGTTTTTCCAACTCCAGGAGGACCAACTAAGAGTAAGATCGGTGACTTGTCAATCATCCGCTTGCTTTTTAAGATTTCCAATTTTTCGATAGCCTTTTCTTCTTCCGCTTTGGCGACTTGAGCATTAACATCCTCATTGATGGATTGCTTTAATTTTAGGACGGCCAGGTATTCCAATAACCGCTTCTTAACTTTCTCCAAGCCATAATGGTCATCATTTAGCTGCTTCCTTGCTCTTGACAAGGTCTCAGCACCAAGCTGGTCTTCTGTAGTCGCGGACCAGGGTATTTCAGACAAGTTCTCTAAATAATTTCTTGTGACTTGATACTCTGCCTGAGCTGGAGACATCTTCTTCAAGCGTTTCAGCTCTCGATCAGCAACTTTGGCTGCCTCTGGAGAGAGGCCAGCGGCGTCAAGTTTCTTCTTTAACTCGTCCATTTCATTTGGTTCTTGCTCATCCTCAGGGGCACCGCCAACTGCCATACCAGGTGGTAAGCCGGACATTCCAGGTCTTCTCAACTTCTGGTTACTAATCCGATCTAGATCGAGATTGGACGGGACACTGCTGCTTGTGATTGTTGTAATGCTGACGTTTTGCTTTATATTTCCGACTTGACGTTGAAGCAGTTCAATAGTTCTGTGGAGACGCTCCTTCAAATCCAATGCAACCAATATCTGCAACTTTTCTTCCAACGAAGCTTCCACAATATTCGCCATAAAGTCCGCTAGAACCCCAGAATCTTGTATACCCTTCTTTGCTATAAACAGCTCGAGTCTCCTTGCGAGTATCGGGGATAGGCTTGAGGAGCCAGAGCCGCGCGGAAGCAAAGAGGACAGTCGTAAAAGGGTTAAAAGTTCGTGGGATAGTTGCTTGAGGTGTGAAAAGAGTCCTTGAAGGGCGACGTCTTCGGCGGAGATGGCTAGGTCCTATTAGAACCAAGAAGAATTCCACAAAAGATCAAGGCATACCTGGTTCATACTCATATGTCACTTCAGCCTCAAAATATGGACGCTCTTGGGTGATGCGCTCAATCCTCACTCTGGCTACTCCCTCGACGAGCAAAGCAAACTCCCCAGTCCCTCGCCCTTCGACACCGGAGATCTTAGCGGCGACTCCGAATCCAAACAAGTCATCCTTTGTAGCGCTTCCAGGATTTATGTCTGATCTCTCTCTCGGGTTTGGATTCCGTTCGTCCTGAGTTATCAGCTTCTGGCCATTTGGAGCCAGAAGTGGCGAATTCATCGGAACACATGCTATATGGACATCGTTGAACCTTTCACTAGGAGATTTTGAAGCAGCTCGACTGTAAACAGTGGATAGTAAGGCTGGGATATCCGGTCGATTGACGGTAACCGGTATTCTTAAGACAATTCCCGGAAGGAGGACAGTGTTCTTAGCTAGAGGAACCACAGGGAGTGTGATAGGTTTGACAGGTGCCATGTTCCTCAACCATCAATGAAATGAAAGATTATATGCTAGATAATTAGATAATATGCACAAAGAGTATTGCTGTCACTTGTTGATGGGTTCGTTGATGTGGTCTGATATTCATAGAAAGCGGAGGAAAAGCGACGATCAACACAAGACCGTCATCAGCGTGGTGCGCGAAAGCCGAGGTTGCGCTTCCACCCCTGCGACAACTCTTGACAGCCTTGCTATACGGCCCCATGTTGGAATTCCTCGGAACTCCCGAGGATAATTACAGGAAATGGTGACATTATTTAGAACGTAAACGCCTTAATAATTATCACCAAATTCTTTTATAAATCAATGTACTACGCATGACTTCACCGACTTCTTATAAAACACTATCAATATTCAAATAAAATTTCCTGTCAGATAAAGTTGGCATATAAGCTAAAGCCACTTTCTGGCTAGAGTGAGGTAGTACCAGAATGGTGAAGAGAGATTATATAACATGAGTTTAAATTACTGGTTTCAACAGGAATATTGATTAGTAGAGTGTAGAGAGTGGGAAAGTATTTGAAATGATTAGTTAATAAAGATGCATGTTCAAGTACCGATAGATGTTGATTGGCTTATGGTTAACTACACAAACAAAAATATCTGCATGCACTTCAAAACTCTCAAGAACATTTTTTAAATAAAAAATTTAGTCATGGCAGGTATGAAAGTGTAAAAACTATTCGTAGTTACAATGAACGCTCTCTGAAAATACGCCGCCTACCTAAAACCATATCACGGTTACCCTGACAATACTTTATCCAGCATCATTCCTCTCTTGTGCATCCTCAACAGCCTGATTCCAATCTATCCTGAGGATGAAGTACCCTTCGAGCGCGGCAACCCTGTTGTTTATCATTAGTATACCGCAATCTTGTCTTTTTAGATAACTTACAATCCAAGGGCCAACGCAACGCCACTCCACAATCCTTCTAACCCCCAATCTAGCCCAAAAGCAGTACCGAAACTAATCGGCATAGCTATCACGTAATAACAGAATAAATTGATCCATCCACCTATCTCCTGTCTCCCAAGGCCTCGCAATAGCCCAGCACAATTTGAGGCAAGTGCGTCGAAAAGTTGGAATGCAGCACAGAGAGGAAGGACATGAGCGACGAGGTCGATAACTCCTTGGTCGTCGGTGAAAAGTTGGGGTATGTAGTTCCTGAGAGATGAAAGGAGGATGACGTTAAAGATCCCAACAATAGATGCTGCTACCATTGCCTATTTGTAGTTAGTTTTAGGCAGGATTATTAAAAGGGATATACAAACCACTTTAGCACTTGTTTTCGCGGCATCTGATAATGACGCTCCAATAAGGTTTGCAACTCGCGTTGAAGCTGCTATGGAGATGGGGAATGGAATCTGGAAAGTTATAGAAGTTAAAGTACTGAGAACGCTCTGAGCCGCTAGATGGGTCGTGGAGAAGTAAGAAGATGCTAGCGTCAAAATTTCAAAGGCCAGGAACTCGGCCTCGACCATCAAAAGGCCAGGCAGAGCCAACTTTATCATAGGTCCTGTACAAAGTTAATATCTGACTGGTTTTTGACTTTGAGAAAAACATACCCCAATTATGGAACGCTCTCCGTGTAAGTCCATTCCAACATTGCTTTCCATCTACAAAATAAACGTATAAAATCAATAGAATGGGCAACAAATTATCCGTAACGGCAACGGCAATTGGGGCCCCAACAAAACCCCACCCGAATTGCCATACAAAAAGCCAATTCATGAACGCGTTCAAAGGTGCGGCGATCAACAAAACATAAGTTGTGGCAGAGAATAGCCCTTGAGCTTGGACAAAACGTTTACCACTTTCAAAGGCAGCATATCCAGGTGCTCCAATGAGCAAAATTCGAAGATATAGCCCTGCATACCTAGCCGATTCTTTCTCGGGAACAATACTCTCCAAGATTTTCTCGGCCGAAAGCCAAATTATACCAATTGGAATTGTCAACGCCCAGAGAAAATACACCATACGCTGCAGCTGTAGACCGACAAGATGCTTCTTTCCGGAGCCGTATGCTTGTGCACAGAGAGTATCCAAACTGGTGGCCAATCCTTGATAAATTGCATAACCGGTGATATTCGCAGTCATACTAGCCAAGCTGACAGCACCAAGCTCAATCTTTCCCAAATGACCAACAGTAAATATACTAGCAACCGTGAGAGAATATTGCAAGAGAAACGTGATAACTAATGGACTTGCATATCTCCAAAGTGTCTTCGCCTCCCGTTGCCATGTTGTCTTGATCTTGCCTGCTGCAACAGCTGCCTCCCATTGAGCATTGAGTCGTTCACTACGAGACCGTGCAGATTCTCCCAATAAAGCCGACGTCTCAGATGGTTCTGCTGTGGAGATTGGCTCGGGAGGCACCTCGTCGTCTGCCACAGGTTTCTGTCTTTTGGTGCTGAAAATCCGTCTGTATAATTGACTTAAAGCCCCCCTCTTCTGGGTCTCTGGATGTTTCGGTGGTGCTAGATGATTGTCTCTCAATAAACTCCGCTCTTCTTTCCTACTTTGTTTCCTTTCTTTCTTCGTGAGAAATGGGACTTCGGCGGGGTGAGGGGCGACTGTTAGTCTGGCCCCACCAAATGCGACAAAACTAGGTCTCCTGTACGAATTGGCCATCGAATGCGGCAGCGTATCTGGACGGACAGTAGAAGCGTCTGAGGACTCATCGTCAGAGCTTACGGTTTCGGATTCTGGAGTTTCGTCTTCGTCATCATCACACTCCGCGAGATCGCGAGCTATAGATTCCTGGGCGATTGGAGATGCCGATAGGTAGGAGGTACTGAACGGAGAGCGTGCAATTGAGTCGTGTCTACTGTTTTGGGCCTTAATCGGCCTTGCTGGAGTCGACATTGCGGCCGGGAATGTGGGCTACCAACAGGGAGAGCAGGGGCGCAAGCAGATGAGTAGCTCCTCACTCTAGTTATTCCGAGGCGTATGAATCCAATTGCAGCATGTAGAGTTGTGAAGCTCCCGAGGATGCCAAACGAACGGTATTTAGAGGGAAATATATGAAGAAGATAACGAAATTAATCAAGAGAGAATATTGATTGCGCGCCGTCCACGGACGAAGGTTGAACGAGAAAGCTATGAGACCCGCCTATGTACGGAGTAGCAGGGAAGCGAGTGGCTATCACTGCACCCGGCAACCACCGGCCAATAGATAAGCTTCGGTAATACCGCGATAGGAAGGTCTATCCCCGCTTAGAAAAAGTGAAAAGTGGAGGGGAAGAGGCAAATTTGAAGCAGCACGGGATTGGTGTGGTTGGAGCTTAGCACGCGATCTATCCATCCATTATCTCTCTTTCTCTCTCTTTTCTCCGCTGGATGTCTTGTTTCACCGAATTCTTAATCCAGGCCAACAACATGCCGCCAGGATGCGACGAAGAAGATGCCATAAGTAGCTCGGTATACACGGCGCTCGGGTCCCGATGGCAGCCGCGGCCTGTCTACGTCAATGAGTCAGTATGCAAGATGCGGCCAGAGGGAATGGCGGCTTGTTCATCGAAGATTGACATATCGTAGGTATCCTGGAGAGTCCATATTTTGCATGCGTCCTTTCTTCGGACCTCTCCTCTTCGATAATACAGACAGCGATGCGCGGGATCATTGCGCGAATGAACGAAGTACAGCCGCTCCTCCTTCCCCATATTTCTCAATCCCCTAGGTCCAACTAATCCGCTCTCTTTCCATAGCATTTCTTTCCTATCTTCGGCTCAGCATCTACATGGCAGTAGTTAGCATCGCCATTGTCGTCTCCTTCCATTTAAAAAGTCAACCCACCCGCCTCGAATTACGGATGTCCCAGCCTCTGGGAATAATTTTCTGGTTTCTGAGTGTAGCTTGCCTGGCACTGGGACTTGGTAACTATTTTAAAACCGTAATCAAGTATAGCCGAAGGGTGGCTATTGTGCAAACTGGATGGAAGACGCAATCGGTAAGTTTGGGTTTTCCTTTGTCGGCAAGATCAAAGTTACGCCTTTGTCGAAGAAGAGAGAGGCATACGCAATAACGAAAGTTATTTGGGCAAAATGTTGGTTCAGGTTCTAACAAATTACCTAGGTCTTCACTATAATTGCTTTTGCCATTGTAGCGGTTTGCGTTCTATTTTTGGCGACTAATTCGAAGAGATATTAAAGAATCAATCACGGAGGTAATCGTCGAGCATTATATTATCTGCATAGCGTGAGTTGGTGGTTTTTTTTATTTTTAAAAATCCAATCATACTTAAACATAGAGAATATGGTGACAATCTTTGTAAATGATTTTAATTTCATGGCCGAATCTCCTGCTCAGTCGACTCAAGTTCGGAACATTCCCTTAAATGTGAGGAAGTGTGTATTCAAATTTAGCTAAAAGTGGTCAAGAAAACTAAATCAAACATCACTGATGATTGAAGACACCTAGAAAATGATAAGAGAAATGGACAGTTTTACTCGCTACCACCATAAGCTGCCATACCAAGAAGGATTTTGCTCTGATTGAAGGGTACTTCTAAAGAAGGATATATGAATACTTCATGTCAGCCCACAAAGGCACAAAATTTCCCATAGAGCGATATATTCGTCAGAGAATCATAGACTAAAACCATCATGTCTAGGGGGGTCGCAGAATCTCCACAAACCTGCCTCCTCTGCCGAATGTCGAACCATAGATATCTCTTCTTTGGTAACATGGCGGTTGATCTCCTCATATCTTACCATTTCCTGAGGGCCAATATCACTACCTTGCTCAGCCGAAGTAGTTACGGATCTTCGAGGCCGCTTTGCCTTCCCTACATATGCGTCGGGGTGGTACTGCTCCATTATGTTGACAAACACATCTCTCGAAACATTTTTGGCTATCCATTGCATAATCTCCTGGCTTTCCGCTTCATAACCGGGCATAATAAGGTGTCGTACAAGTAAGCCCTTTTTAGCAATACCGTCTGGTGTAAAGCAGAGATCGCCAACTTGTGCATGCATTGCTTTTATGCTTTCTGTAGCTGCTTCGCGATATCCATCTGTTTTCAGTAAGCGTTTCGAAGTGCTATCTTTCCAAACTTTGAAGTCCGGAAGATATATGTCCACTAAACCGTCTAATAACTCTAGTGAAGCCAATGAATCAAAGGCTGAGGTATTGTATATGATAGGGACTCTTAATCCCTGTTCTCGTGCATGTAGGATCGATAAAACGACTTGTGGGACAACATGCTCAGGTGTAATGAGATTGATGTTGTGAACATTTCCAATATTTTGCAACTTAATGTACCATTGCCCTAGCTCCTCAGGAGTTAAGTCTTGTCCGTTTCTTTGGTGTGCAATGTCGTGGTTCTGGCAGAAGACGCAACGAAGATTACAGCCAGAGAAGAACACAGCACCTGAGCCATTGTGTCCTTGAATACATGGCTCTATAGATATATAAGTCAGCCTATGATCCTAACAAATCTAACAATCAATTGAGTGTTAGTTCCTGGTTGGATTATATACCTTCGCCAAAGTGCGGTGCAATTACATTTACTTTCACACTCTCGGCCCCGATTAAGCAAATCCCGGTTTTTTCATATCGATTAACTCCACATAATCTAGGACACAAGTTGCAGTTTCGAAGATGGGCATAAGCAGCAGATCTCTTCTTCGAGGCATCAACTGAGGACAATAGATGATATCTGGGGATATAATCATCCAGGAGAAATGGAGGGGCAAGGTGTAAGTGCCGACATTGTAGTGGTGCTAGAAACGATCGAGAGGTTAGAGAGTATCGAGATGAGAAAAACCGAGGTCGAATCAGTCTTGCATGCATTATACATATTTGTCAAGTAAAGAGGAAGATGTTTCGCAAGTGGTTCAATAGGTCGTTCAAGATAGCTGAGTCAGCACGATAGGACAATCATGTTAGGCGGAGGCAATGGGGGTCACATGGCATCGTGTAGCTTTCGCGAGATTGACAAACCTCTCCTGGATTTCCTACGATTCATCGTCGTAAAGAGAAGCTCCCGAGGACGCCCTGGAATATAGCTTTGTATTTCTATCTTTAACTTGATACCTTTCGCGCGCAATTTTCTGCATTTCTCTCTTTCTTCCATATGTCCTCAGCAAAGTACAGGTGATAACTTGATAGTGGCCGAATTCATGGAGATGGAAGTGGATAGCGAGACCCCAAGGGGTACCAAAAGAAAGGCCGATGACGATGCTACCGTTGTCACTGCACCAAGAAGGATTAGGGTTTGTCGTATTCACCTCTAGCTGGGACAAGCTCTTTCTAACCCCGACATAGGCGCTTGATCCCGATGTCGTCAACAAAATTGCTGCGGGCGAGATAATCGTTGCACCTGTTCATGCCCTAAAAGAGCTCATCGAAAACTCTGTCGATGCCGGCTCAACATCTCTTGAAGTTCTCGTTAAAGATGGTGGACTGAAACTATTGCAGATTACTGACAATGGGCATGGCATCAATGTATGTTTGTCAAGGCGTTCTTCTATATAAACTGACGATTATTAAAGAAAGAAGACCTCGCCATCTTATGTGAACGTTTTACAACGTCTAAACTCAAAGCTTTTGAGGATCTAACTTCTATTGGTACCTATGGATTTCGTGGCGAAGCTCTGGCCAGTATCAGTCATATCGCTCACCTCACAGTGACCACCAGAACTAAAGACTCCTCCGTTGCGTGGAGAGCCCATTATGATAGTGGGCGTTTGGCTCCTCCCAAACCGGGTCAAAGCGCTGATCCAAAACCAACTGCTGGACGTCAAGGCACTCAAATCACCGTTGAGGATCTCTTCTACAATATCCCGACCAGGCGGCGCGCTTTTAGATCTGCGTCAGAAGAATACAACAAGATTTTGGATGTTGTAGGTAGATATGCTGTGCACTGCGAGGGCGTTGCATTTAGCTGTAAGAAGTCGGGAGACGCTGGCACAACCATCTCGACCCAGGCTAATTCTTCTACAATGGACCGCATTAGGCAGATCCATGGAAGTTCAGTGGCAAATGAGATGATAGAGTTTACATCTTCGGCCGAGAAGTATGGGTATAGAGCTCGAGGTTGGACAACCAATGCGAACTACCATGTCAAGAAGACAACTCTACTTCTGTTTATCAACCACCGTTCTGTAGAGTCGACAAATATACGAAAATGTATCGAGCAGATGTATTCTGCATTCCTCCCCAAGGGTGGACATCCGTTCACATATCTTATTCTTGATATCGATCCACAACGTGTTGATGTCAATGTCCACCCAACAAAAAGGGAAGTCAACTTTCTGAACGAAGATGAGATTATCGAAAGTATCTGTAATGATATCCGGACCAAGCTGGCCAATGTGGATACCAGCCGAACCTTTATGATGCAAACTCTCCTCCCTGGAGCGCCAGCTCCTATAACCAATGTGACTGGGGGTTCAATTAGCCGTTCTGGAACAGCTGCGACTCCAAAACAGAAACCGTACGAGAATAATCTTGTCCGTACCGACTCCAAGCTCCGCAAAATAACAACAATGCTACCACCAAGCATAACGAAGACAGGCTTAGAACCATCTACGTCAGGCGAGGGCAACCTGGATGACATGGAATACGAATTCTTGGATCGGGAGCCAGTGAATTGTCGCCTCATGACTATCAAAGAGCTCCGTTCCGAAGTTCGAGATGACATGCACAACGAGTTAACAGAAATTTTTGCTGGGCATACATTTGTAGGAATCGTAGACGAACGTCGCCGTCTCGCAGCAATCCAAGGCGGTGTTAAACTATACCTAGTTGATTATGGCATGGTTTGTAACGAATATTTCTACCAAGTTGGGCTCACCGACTTCGGAAACTTTGGTATAATTCGATTTGACACACCTTTAAATTTGAAAGAACTTCTTGCTATTGCTGCGGAGAACGAGAAAGCTTCATCTGCTCTGGCAGAAAAGGAAGACGACTTCGAGGTTGAAGAAGTTGTGGAATTAGTCTCTGCGCAGCTCATCGAGCGGCGAGAGATGCTGCTGGAATACTTCTCGTTAGAAATTTCGGAGGATGGTGAACTCATTAGTATCCCTTTGCTCTTGAAAGGCTATACACCAAGTCTAGCTAAGCTTCCACGTTTTCTGCTACGGCTTGGCCCACACGTGAACTGGATGTCGGAAAAGGAATGCTTTGCCACTTTCTTGCGAGAACTAGCATCGTACTATGTTCCTGAGCAGCTTCCCCCTTCTCCAGGGCCTGAGACTGCCGAAGAAGGATTAGATGACGAGATCAAAGCCAGGAGAAAACAAATTAATAAAGCCGTAGAGCAAGTATTGTTCCCAGCGTTTCGAGCCAGATTGATCGCAACCAGATCGTTAATGAAAGGAGGAATTGTCGAGGTAGCGAATCTCAAAGGTTTATACAGGGTGTTTGAGCGGTGTTAAAAAGCTACGATACATATGTACTAGATAATATAGCATGGCACTTAACTACGAGGAAATGAGATCAGGGAGTGTTTCTCGGGCGGTATCATGATTCGGCGGTAGGCGCTGGCATTTAAGACTAAGACTTAGTGGGTAGCAATAGTATTGAAAAGAATCAAAGCCGGTTTTCATCTATCATTGTAGCTGGTGTCTTCCCTACGAGACCCAAGCCTACGGCTATTATACAGTTTATTTCGTTTCATGGCAATGAAAGATTTTATCTTATTTAGCTCTTCCCATCCTCCCAGTCCGGATTCTAAATCCATTGTTAGTTATTCGTCCTGAGCAAATTTACTCGAATTTTATCTTACCTTTCTCAAAATGACTAAGCCCTCGAGATTGCTGGTCAAACTAATGTATTGCTCATCTTCTAATTCAGCACGTTCACCATATGCCAAAAGCACAGGGGTGCTTTGTGTTTGCCATCCAGTAATGGTTTTCGGCCGACCTGCTTGACCAACAACATCCACGGCTTGCCCAACTCGAACGTTGACAGTAAGCGGTTTGAGATCTTCGTCAAGTGTGACAAGGAATCTGGGGTGCATGGCTGTGACAAGCCAGTAGAGGAGATGATGTGATTTGTCGGTAACGAACTGCTTCGCATCGATCATTGCAACCAAAACAGAGAGAAGGCCACCAGCAGCGACCCTTGAGAGAACTTGCCGATCGGTATGGAATGGGTTGATTGACAATGTTCCTTTGCCCATATGGAGGAGACCTTGAGCAATTCGGACCATGAAAAGAGATTCTTGGTCTCGGTGATAGTAGCTAGCGAGTTGTCGGAGCAGTTGAGCTAATCTTGCATTATTTGTTCCAGCACCGAGAAGACCCATGGCAAAGATGGCATTGATCGCAACGTCATTATCATTGTCATGGCTGTATCGTGACAAGGTATCATAGACCTTCATCTGAGGATTGCTGGGGCTAAGCAGACCCATAGCTAAAGGCACTGCCCTCCGAATATTGGCCTCGCCATAGTGCATCAAATGGCCAAATTGTCGGAGAACCATTTCCTGACCAACATCTTCTCCCATTGCAACAAGTCCTAAGCCGATGACAGCATATGCTTGAAGTAACTCGTCGCCTTTCTTGTCATCACTTTCTTCAATATGGTCGTTGCAGATGTGAAGAAGCTCCTGCAATTTCAAGACGGTACCAGTCCCAGCCCATGCGCAGATTTGGGCGAGTACTGATGTGGGCTTTGACATGGGGTGGTCAATAGCCTTCAAGGTCTCAACAATAACATCCACTTCTTCCTGTTGTCCAAAGAAAAGCAATCCAAGACCGAGTGCCATAAACCTGGTCCACTTGTCTTTCAACTGAGATTTACGTTCATCATCAAGGAATGTCTGAACAATCGTCTCGCTAACGTCGCTGTTGGAGGAACCAACAAAAATCATGCCGAGAGAAAGAGCAGCCATTGCAGATATCTGCATATCCAGAGAGGTGTCACCCACCATTGGTAAAAGTAACTCGAGGAGGGCTTCTTTGTTTGAGCCAGCATATGCTAGACCGAGACCCATAATTGATGCTACTCGAACAGCGGGGTTTTTGTGGTTGAGTTTTTCGTCGTCACCGAGCAGTGCGAGGATGGGCTCTGAGTCAATTCGAACGCCAGAGCTCATAATACCCATAGCAAGCATAGCACCAGCATGAATCTGGTCTTCCGGCGCATAAGTGTATTTATCAATCTTGTCCAGGCCACCTTCCACATCCCACAGTAGCAGAGTACCCATAGATGCTACAGTAGACATCATTCCTTCGTCCTTTGTTTTCCACACCCAACTCGACTTCTCTTCGTCAACCATCATCATTTTGTCGTTACCAAACCCAGCATTCACGAAGGCATTTACAAATGCAGCAGCTAAGTTATGTCGGGCGGAGTCAAGATTGGTTAAACCTGCAACCCGATTGCTTTCGAGATGGCTCTTGTAGATGTCCTCCGTCGACTTGGGATCTAGGATATTCAACTCTTTGGCAAGAGCTTTGAAATGTTCTGGTAACTTAGTGTTGTTCAAGCACTCAAGGACCTCATCATCGACATCTTCCAGTCCTAATACGATTTGCTGTCGTGCAATAAGGAAGGCCATTTGCTTTTTGATTGCCAAATCGGTCGTAGAGTTGAAGTCTGATTTGATGAGATCAATATCGTTCAGACGGATAGCGAGAACAATTGCTTGAGTAAGTTGATCATACTGCTTGTAGATATCATGAGCTGTTCGGAGGAATTGTTGATCTTCGGGGTATGTTAAAAGGTTGACCATGCTAACCATGTATAGACAAACTCGAGGGAATGTGTCCTTGTCAAGGAATTTGGGAATGTCCTCAATGATTTCAAGCTCGCTCATGAGATCTACAGCATCGGCTTCAGCATTACTCTTAAGGAAGAGAGGAACAAGAACTAAGGCAAGATCTATAAGGTCCTGGTAAGGTTCATCAGCTGTTAACCTCTTCGTGTAGACCTCCCCGAGTTCTAGGGCAAGATGCCTCGTATATTCATGACCCCATGAGCCAATATCTGAAGTTGGGGAAAGCAGCCGGTATTTGAGAGTATCCTGCCGGTCTTCATCGGAAAATGTCATGCCAATAACTGAAAGGACGTCTGCAAGAGATTTTTTGTCATCTCCAACAGGCCATTCTTCATATAGCTTTGTCATCGGCTCATAATGAGGTCTTAAGAACTTTAGAGGCTTTGGAACTGCTGTCATCGAAGACGTCGAGGTTTTGATGGAATCTTTAATGGCTTCGAGGGCGGATTTATAAAGAGAGGTATCAGACTCCTAAAGCCGGGCCAAGTCAGTGGAAGCAAAGCTATCAAGAAGATTTCATATACCGTCAACCGCTCTACAAGCATATCCAATTCACTCTTGAGTTGTTGGTCCTCCTCGCTGAGCTCCTCTGGCGCTGAAAATAGTTCTGTTAGCAAGAGCCCACGTAATTTGAGGCTGGACGTCTTACCACCAATAATCCCATCTTCCTTCTTCCCGTTCACAAGCGGGTTTCCATCTTTATCCTTCTTCCCATCCTCAGCTTTGTTCGGTTCTCCATCTATCGCCTTGCCCTTGCCCTTGTCAACAGACTTGGGTGGTTCCTCATCCTGCGCCATCTTGAATTCTTGAGGAAATAGGAGGTTTCGAGATATGAGAGTACACGATCTGGATGACAACGACAAAAAGAACGGTAAGATTAGTGTATTGAGGGTGGAACGGCCGTGGGACTCGCTGGTAAGAGATGTACTTTGTGGTTTGATTCTTTCAGGCACTCCAAGCTTCCGCGTACAAATACAAATGTCCGTAGAGCTCCAACGCGGCAAACGAGACCGCCTAGTCACGCTAGGCGAAAAGGCCTTAGCGCCGGCAGGGTTTATTCAGTGGGCAACCATTTTGTACGGCAGAAAAAATACGAAATCAGAGTGAAGAATTGTTAATAGTTTTGCCAAAAGTCACCAACATGAGGCTTGACACAAAGGCTATGCGATATCTCTCCGTTGAGGATTGGAGAACACTTACAGCTGTCGAAACAGGCTCAAGAAACCACGAAGTTGTTCCTACGCCGCTCATCGGTCAAATATCTGGTCTACGAGGAGGAGTTCACAAGTGCATATCTGCTTTGGCAAAAGTAGGACTTATCGCAAGACTGAAAAATGCGAAATATGATGGATATCGTCTGACATATGGAGGGCTTGATTATCTCGCGTTAAATACATACCGGAAACGGAAGGACGTCTATAGCGTTGGGAACCAAATTGGAGTTGGGAAGGAGAGTGATATTTTTGTAGTTGCAGATGAGCAGGGCGTACAACGGGTACTGAAGATTCATAGGCTTGGAAGGATATCTTTCCGGACGGTCAAATCGAATCGAGACTACCTACGAAATCGATCGTCAGGTTCCTGGATGTACATGTCCCGACTGGCAGCCTTGAAAGAATACGCCTTCATGACTGCTCTGCGAGAAAATGGTTTCCCTGTCCCAGAGCCGTTATCACAGTCCAGACATACAATCGTCATGTCATTGATAGACGCATTCCCTATGCGACAGATATCTTCTGTCCCAGATCCAGCCTCACTTTACGCTGAACTCATAGCTATGATTCTTCGCCTCGCCCAGTACGGCCTCATACACGGTGACTTCAACGAATTCAACATCCTGATCAAAGAGGAGACAAGGAAAGAAACCGCCGGGGAAAAAGAAGTTGAGTCTGTGGCTCTGATTCCAATTCTTATCGATTTCCCCCAAATGGTATCTATGGATCACGTCAATGCAGAATACTACTTCGATCGAGATGTTAACTGTATCAAGCGTTTTTTTGAGAGAAAGTTTCACTTTAGTAGTGATGAGAAAGGCCCCACTTTTGCAGATGCTCGGAAGTTTTTAGGGAAAGATGGCGCCAAGAGACTGGATGTGTCCGTGGAAGCCTCGGGTTTCTCGAAAAAGATGGCCAAGGAGCTGGAAATTTATATGAAGGAAGTTGGCGTAGATGGTGATGGTGATCCCGATGCTGAACGAAGAGATGAAGAATCAGGACTTGAGAGTGAAGATGAGGACGAGAGTGAAGATCCTGATGCAAATGAGCAGGAACCTGAAGGTGATCATTTTGAGAGCGTTCTTAAACTTTCAGACACTGCACCTTCAGAACAACACATTGGAGTCGAGAACCCACTCTCCAAATTGCAGGTTAGTGACAACACTTGAAGATATATGCAAAGCCCCTAGAACAATCCCCGCAGCACTTGCATGGCAGCCTCAGACCAAAATGGTTTGAGCAAAGATGAAGTGTAAGGTTCTTAAAGCTCCAAAGCACTCTGGATTGCATCAAGAGTGTACGAAATCTGAAGAGGATGGGCTTGCTTAAGTTATTATTACTAAGAGAAGGCCACTTCACAATGCGAATGAACATTCATGTAATGCTTCCAATTATGCTACAAAGTCTGCCCTTAGGTAGAGTGCTAGCTACAGCAGGAAAAGAAAGAAGCTTTTTTACAGTGAATGATGCAATGCTTTTCATATCCGTCGTCGATCAATGCTTGATATAGAGTGATGTTTCATACCAGTGATGTCAATATGCCACACCATACTTGAAAATACCATTGTGGTCTAACATGCGAGCTTCCCGTCGCAAAACTCAAAAGATATTGTCGATAAGAGTGTATGCGAAACAACACCAGTAATGCTGACAGTGTAGATATGTCTGCCTGAGGAATACCCATGTATCGAGTGTTTATGCTGTGTAAGGTGATGTCACAAGAGACCGAGGGGTACATCAGACCAAGAATAAGTCGAGGTCGTTTGCTATGAAAATGTGAGATGTTTGCAAGTCGAGCAGTTGAGAGATGCATAGAGCATGCGAGTGAGGTGGATAAGAAAGACTTTGGGGTTTAAGACCTGCGGATAGATGGAGAAGAACCAGGACCACTGTGAGCAACTGCAGGAGAGTCATTGTGAATAGTAACTCCGTCATCAGCAGTGCCGTCCTCTGAGACAGTGGGAGTGGAACCCAGCTTCCTAAACAATAATTAGCAGTCATCGAGGACGGTTAGATGATACAAACTTACGTATCCTTAGCCTTGCCAGGGGTCGGCTGAGTCAATGATACCTTTACTTGTCTATCAATATCCTTGAAGATTGAGGAAACCGATGAGCTGATTTGAATTAGCGCAATTATTGGTAAAAGCTTAACTTGGGACTCACTTATTGTCACCATGCTCACGTTTCCAAGATCCGCTAGCCCGAGATCCCGGAAGGTGGCGAGCGATCTGGGAAGCGCGGGGAACCAGGGGTGATGGAATTGGAGGAGAGAGTGTAAGTATATCGGCAGAAGCACCGTAAGCACCAACATTATACTCGTTGGTTCGGAACTGTCGGCGTTCTGTTGTGATACGCTTGAGATCTTTCTGGGCAGGAGTATCGGCATAGCGGACTTGGAGGAGAAGGCCTTCTTCACCGATGGGCTGGCCATGAAACTTCTTAATGATCTCTTCGCAGACGTCACGATTCTCAAAGCTATTAAGTCTGATCAGAATATTAAACGAACCAATTTCCAAAGAAACGTACCGTGCGAAGCCAACACCACGGCTGTTGTTCTGGCTGTCACGGAGGATTCGGCTAGAACCAACGCTGTAGTCCATGAAAATTGCACCGAGTTCCTGGTGGGCTTATTAGCGGAGGTGATCATAGAATATTATGTTAGCTTACAGATTCAGTCATGTTCTTAGGCAAGTTTGAAATGTAAAGATTGGTTGAGCTTTCGTCACCTTCGGCCTTCAGGCGAGAATTAAACGACTCCTAGGATGACTGGTTAGATTTTTCTCTTTCTAGATAGCGGGGAGTACTCGCTCTGGCAAATCCAACTTCGTAGCCAAGCTTGTAGAAACCGCGGATGCAGAGCTCAGAGTCGCGAACGCTGTGGAATTTTCCGAAACCAAAACTGGAGAATTCGTCAGCTAAAGAGTTTTAAGAATGAATTAGAACAACGTACCCCTTACAAGCTCCTGTAGAAGTGTCAATAATGGCCTTGGATGTTTCAACTCTTCCAAAGCGGGCAGCATAGGCTGCAAGAGTCTCATCATCAGTGTTCGGGTGAAGGCCACGAATGTAGACATTACGATTGCCTGGAATAGGATTGGATAGGCTCTGATCGAGAGTTCTCATGTTCTCGCGAGGGGTAAAAACTGCAGGGACGGCTCGCGGAATAGGTGGATGTTGAAGGAGAAGGGCATCGAGATCAACATTGATAGGAACTGTTTTATAAGGCAATGGCTTCACAGCCTGCTGCTCGGCATGTTGAATTGGAAGCTGCTGAGGAGATGGTGTAGAACCAAATGGAGAACGGTCAACTGCAGCAATCTGAGTACTCTGCTCACGATGGGAGAGGGATCCATAGTAAGGCGTGCCGGGAGCAGACTCATTCGTAGAATAAGAACCGCGACGGTTTTCGAGACCCGGAACTTCCTTATGAAGTAGATCAGATCGATCAGTATAATAGCTAGCGGCCCGTGATGGAGTATATGGCATGAATTGCAAGCCCGGAACGTAGCCTGGATATGCTGCTCCTTGAGGAAAGTATGGCAATGCGGCATAGGAGCTATAAGCAGCTTCTGGGTGCTGATTCGCGGCCAACTGCTGAGGATAAACAGTTGGAGCAACGAGATATGTGCCAGAGACTGGATCAAAAAAGTATTGATTAGCTGGAAGCTGGTTGGCACCAATGGTAGCAGCAGAGGGCATGCTAGCAGCAGGAAGGCCAAGGCTTGCAAACTGGTTCATAATTGCGCCCATGGCTGCGTTATCGCCCTGAGCAGGCATAGCGCCTATAGTGAAGGAAGTTCCTTGAGAGTCGCGCTGTTGACGAATTTGAGGTTGGTTGTACATGTTAGATGTGGAACGATTGTGGAAGGTAGCCTCCGTGTGGCCCGCTGCCTGTTGGTAAGACATGATGATCTGGTAAAATTCCTATCAGCTTCTAGTTGATGGAGATAAGGCTTGAAAAATGAGAAAGATGAAAAGACATGTATAAGTACAATTTGAAAATAGTGAATATGGTTTTCAAAGACAAGCTAAAAGGTGAAAAGGCGAGCGGAGGCGGGGTAACGACAGAAAAAGAAAGTATGTGCAAACCGACTGAGGTCTATCAAATAAATGGGAAGTCAAATACAATAACAAACATGGGGTTCAGTGAAGAAACAAACAGTGACTTGAAGCCACAACCTTTGAGCCAAGAACGGGAGTTTCTTTTTCCTCTGAAGTAACTGAGCTGTAAAATTGACACCAGCAAGAAATATGGGAGACCAGAACAGAATACTAACCCCAGAATAGTTCCTCTGATCAATGCTCTCTACTGATCTGCCTCGAAGAGCGATGTGGTAATATTGAGCGTTGCTGCTTTGAGGGAACAGGGCTCTGAGGTGAAGGTGAACGAAACAAGTAGCGAGTGGTGATTCTAGAAGATAGAAAGCTATCAAGCCAGATGGAGTTGTGATGTAGAGAGTGATGGACTGTTGTTGTTGATTGTTGAAAGAGAAAAGAAGAACAGAAGAGACAGAAACGGTTTGTTTATAGGTGCTTGCCCAAAAGAGATATTTGAGGCAGGAAGTGATGTTGATGTCGTTATGCGGAAGGTGCGAGTCGAGTCGAGTCGAGTCGGGTCCCTTAATATGTAACGGAAACAATGGACTCGAGGCGGCGACAAAGCCAGAGCAAGAGGGCCACCCAAACACACAATCCCCAACGGAGATATATTATATTACTCCACGCCTGCTCGACTTCTACCACCAGATGTCGTTGTAATGAAGATACTGATACTAGCGAGCCATAGGTATGTATGCGTACCTTATGTTTGCTGGCGGGGGTCAAGGCGGCTTTATGGCTGACCTTCTGGAGTAATTCCACTCGCGTGGGTGATCGATCATGCAAGCAATTCCACTTAAACTTCCACCTCCGCTGCAGCAAAACACAAGATCCTGAACTCTACGGTGTTTCTATCACAGGAGGATCGCTGCTGCACGCAATTGCCCTCGGTGCGCAAGGAACAAAGATTGGGCCTACTTTTCCAAAAACCGTCAGAAGAGCGTGTTACACGCTGCCTCAGTGAGAGGATATTGCTTTTGCGGTCACTTGCGGTGCAATTCAAAGCAGCTAGCGGTCTGGGTAGCTACCTTGCCATGTCTAGAAGGTCTAGATGACAGAATTGACGGCCAGCAGGAGACCAATGAGATAAGAGAGCTTCGACCGCCAAAATGTGATATGTGATAGGAAAGTTGTACAGATATGATGCCCTGGAGCTGATCTATTTGCGCCTCCAGATACGTATGCCGCTAAGATCTCTCAAACGGCCTGTTATCCCACCTCCTCCACAGCTAGGCAGGGTAGGCTGGTGGCAGCAAACTTCAAATAGAGTCATCCTGTTCGTTTGGCAATCTATATTCGTTTCCTTACTAGGAGGGTAGATGCACACAAACTCAGCTACATTACATTCGACTTCGATGGATTGCTATTCCTATCATTGGAGCTAAACCAAAAAAATAACAGTCCTTGACGATACCATGCCAAATTGGCAACCTGGTAACCTGGTCAAGGATGAGAACCCTACTTGTTTCCCACAGCTGGAGCCATGTCGAGGTCCTGCAAGAGATCAGCCCTGGGGAAAGCGATTGCCTGGACATTACGGACTCGGTATAGCAGGGCATTTGAAGGTGGGCAAAGGGGACTTCGCCCCCTCGGAATCAAGGGATGATTTCGACAGTAGGGTGCGCAATTCGCCTTTCCAGATTTCATTGCAGCAGCCCCAGCTTTCCGACAGGGAACTGGTTCGGAGGCTACTGAAACAAGCCTCCACTGGCCATCGAACCCTCCTTCAATCGGCCTCTGACCAAGAGTCCCGTTTGAGGAGAACCCGAGAAAAAGCAAAGATGTCATCCTGTCCTGTGGCCAACGACATGGAGCGAGCTAGGAAACCAAATGTTACAAGTTAGATCACAGTGACTGTCGGATATATGCCTAAGAAGAATTGACATCCAGACGGCTCGAGTGTAAACGATATAAACAGAGCTGATACTATTCGACAATCTTCATCCAGCTGTTGAGTATCTTTGAGCGAGGTGTGTCGTTGAGAAACGGCTTGGAAGAGGGGATCGTGCATACGACCAGGGCCCCTTTTGTGGCACCAGCTCTCGCTAATCAGATCTGCCCGGAGGTCCTGTCTTGAACCGACACGGGATGTCTGTCTTAATTGAACCACAATTTATCTACTAGGATCTCGAAATAGGAGTAGTTGTCAAGTTTCTCTGACAAGAATGGCCGTTTTCAAATCTGGCAAGCCTGTCTCTTCATCCTGTCTAAAGCCCCCAAGATCTGGCATAGACGCGAGTTGGGGAGCCTGTCACTCATGAATTTAAGCCAATTTTGAGACATAGACAATCTTCGATTTAAACATTTCAAAGGCAAATGACAAGACGGCCATTTGATAGTCTGATCATCATCCGTCTAGTTTCCATCTATTCGCCCGTGACCTAGACTAAGTACGAGTAACGCAAATCGGTTGCTTACTAGCTACAGTACGTACCGTAGAGTACCTAACTGCTTTAACTGTCCTGTCCTGTATGTATATGTTGTGAACTTCAAAAAAAGAAAAGAATCCGGCACGACCTTTCCGTTCACTAGTAAATTCACCCACACCCACGCCACACCTACCATTAAGGTAACCGTCCTAAGCCCTTTCCCCTCTTCCCCCTTCGCTCCGTCGTGGCCAGGACCCCTCGGGCACAAAGGCTCTGTTCTCATATGTATGATCGTCTCATCAACCACCATTCACACAAAAAATCCCAACGTGACCTCCGTGCTCGTCAAAACTTTGCATAGCGAACAGACAGTCATCACTTTCAATGGGAGGAATTTATTATTATTATTATTTTGGATTTCGGAAGAGTTCCTCAGTGAGGGAACAAACGAAGTCGCCGGGGAAAGATGAAAACGGTCCCCGCACCTCCTCCCCTCCCAGCGGCGGCGCGTGTTCCTGAAGGCTCAAAACAGATGGGACACAGAAAATTGGTACCACCCCTCCCCCTCCCTCCCTCCCTCCCTCCTTTTTCTTTTGGGAATTTTTACGCGAGTTTGACCACAGAAAAAAAATAAAAGAATCAAAAAGTCAAACACTCCCTTTTTCCCTACCGTCATCTTTCCCTTTCGTTTTTTTATTATTAATTTTTAATTTTTTTTTAAGAATAGTTACGGGGACGGGAAGAACGGGGGGAACGGGGAAACTGTACGCTTTTTTTTTTTTGGGTTTTTGGTTCGGCGGGGCGTCGCCGCCTCCTGTTGATCCCGGACGTCGTTCCGGGTGGCATTTGAAAGGAGGTAGAGGAATTCTGACGTCCCCGGGAGGGGATAAGACAGTCCTTCAAAAGTAAAAAAAATACAGAAGTGTCTTTAATATATATAGTTTATTGAGTGCTTAACTAGCATGCAGAAATTATAAATAAAAAAAAAGAAACTCTTCTATTTAAAACCAGATACCAAACAGAGAAGAAGAAAGATGGTCTTCCGGAAAACCCAAAACCGACTGCAGTTCCACAAGAAGCCAATTTTCATATTCTTGTTTACTCTATCAAATTCATGATGGACGGATGTGTACATGGCCATCTTTCCTTTCAAACTACTACCCCACGCCCAGGAGCTATTTACCAATTAATACCTCCGTCTATGATGAGCAAGCAAGTTAAGATAATGGCTGCTGCAGCATATCAAACTGACTCCGCGCGAAAAAATGCGGTAGGACTAGGAATGCATGGGTAGTAAGGCAAGGCGGTACAAGAGAGAGACCTTAGACCGGCGCCCGACCGGACCTGAATATCTGAGGGTATGCGGACAAGTGACAGTACGCCAGTAAAATCCAAAAATTGTGGATATCGATTTATTTTTTCCTCGAGGCCGTTTATGACCAGACGTCTTCCTGCAGGAGAGAAATATTATATCAGCAATCCGTTTGCTTGGGAATCCGGCGGCTATTCTCTGAATTGGAGGCGCCGGAGGCCGAGATGCGCAAGCAGGGGGAAAGGGAAAGCTGAACAAGGGGGTACCGAAGACTAGGTACGGAAAGCAAGGAGGGGGAAAAACAAACAAACGTACCTGGTATTGGTTTGATGACCGCATGCTCTTGACGATTTCCTCGGCCTTCGATTCCGGGATACCGCGTTGCTCGGACATAATCTTTGCGAGGACCGTGTTGACTTCTCGTGCCATGTTTGCGGCGTCACCACAGACGTAGAAGTACGCCTTCTGCAAGAGGAGCTCATTGACTTCTTTGGCATGCTCCTGGAGTCGGTGCTGAACGTAGACTTTCTTTGAGCCTTCTCTCGAGAATGCTGTAATGAGAGTGAACTTGTCGCCGAGTGCTTTTTGGTACTCCTAGTAGTTGCGTCAGTACTGTCGATCTTCTAGTTAGGATGGAAATAATTACCGCCCATTCTTCCTTGTACAGGAAATCCTCTGTCTGTTTTCGGCATCCAAAGAACAAGATTGTCCTACCAACATCCTCTCCAGCTTTAGCCTGGGCAGCTCTCTCTTGGACGAAACCCCTAAATGGTGCAACACCTGTACCAGGTCCAATCATAATGATCGGCTTGGAAGGATCGGATGGGAGCTTGAAATTTGAGTGTCTAACGTGAACTGGTACATGGATTCCGTCATACTTATTTCGAGGTCCCATGATCTCATAAGTCAGCCCATGGGGATCTGGGCTAGGATCACCATTCTGTTTCTGCTTCAAGGCCAGTAGGTAGTTAGTTGTAACACCTTTCAAAGCTTGTCCACGACCTGGAATCTCTATCGATTCAACCACAGCGGTGATAGAAATCTTTTGCTTCTGGACCAGTGATGACGAGGATATCGAGTAATATCGGGGTTGGATTTTGGTGAGACCTTCAATAAATGCTGAAAACGGAATGGCAGTCCACTTTTCCGCTCCTCCCACCTCTTCTAACGCTTGTGAAATATTCAGGTATTTGTTGCTAATTTTTTGATGGAAATAATCCTTATCGTTTCCAAGTCTTGTCATCTCAGCCTTGATTTCCTCGTTAGGAGCGAAGGGCGCCAAAGTCGCAATAAATTGACGGGAGACAGGGGCACATATTTCCATGTGGTATCGGACAATCGCATCGAATGTGGTAGGTGTTGGGAATGGGACTTTGGCCGTGGGGTCCAATGGCTTAACACTGATTACGGTGTCTCTTTTTGAAAGAAGACCAGTAACGTCGAGGAATCTGTCAACTTCCATTCCAGCGTTTGTTGGCCAGATGGCAATATGATCTCCAGTTTGGTAGCTGAGGTTGGAGCCGCTGATATCGACCTCCATGTGCAAGCAGTTTCTGTCCTTGACAGTAAAAATTTCCCGAGATTCTACGATTGGCGCAATGTATGGGTTGTGGGCGTTGAATGGACCCTTTGCGGTTCCTTCCAGGTGCATTTTGTTGGGCTCTCCTAGGTAGACCTCCGGGAGGTCCTTTGTTAACCCTTCTCTCTCCGTTATAGCGAAAACTGGCTCGTAGACCGCCTCGCGTTCCTCTAAGCTCATTTTCTCTGCCAGCGCCGTCCACATGGGGTCCTTCCATGCCAAAAAATCTTCTTCCATTGTGCCAGCTCCATCATCACCCTCGCCAGCAGTGCCGATTCTTTGGGCTCCGAGCTTTTCTAATGATTTCGTAACATTTCGAACCATGGAGTTGTAGTGCTCGTAGGTATTGTTTCCCAGGCCGAAGGCTACGAACTTCAAGTTGCTTAGTGGTGGATCTGCCGCATTGGAAAAGGACACATCCTCTCCGGTTATAAACTCATAGAAATCGACGGCGTTATCGGTGGGTTCACCCTCGCCATAGGTAGCCAGGACAAACATGGCGACCTTGTCCTCTGGAAGCGTGTCCAGATTTTCAAAATCGTAATCCTCCAGATCGGCCACCATGGTCTCCAATCCAAATCGGCTCTTGCCTTCCTTTGCCAGCCTGGAGGCATAGTCTTCGGCGGTTCCGGTCTGCGATCCATAAAAGACTACGCAGTTTTTGTTGGACTCCTCCATCTTCTCCACAATATTCCTCGTCTTCCCGGGCTTGTTGCCATTGGCAGATGCATATGTGGCCGCGTATGGATCTTTCGCAAGACCCCAATATGTGCCTTTGGTAAAGTATGCGATAGTCCCCAGAAGAAGGACCGCCAGGACGACGATGTCCAAGGTATCGAGTTGCGCCATGGCGACCTTGGCGGTGCAGAGGACAGATGGAGTCAAAAGTGGAAGGCGAGAAAAAGAATTCGAGGCGAGAGGAGAAGACTGAGTTTGAAGGATTACCTGTATCTGCTTCGGTCTGTCAGTCTATCAGGACACCTTGTTAGATAAATTCTCTGCTGACTGTGTTGGGTGCTAAACAAACATCAAGTAAACCTCAGCCTTCGGGGTATTGTTGGTCTGGGGGTCCTTCGTACGGAATACAGTAGTCGATAACCCTGATATAATGTGGGACAGCAACGCTCAATCACAAGCCGAACCGGGGCGTCGGTAATAAATGGGACAAGGACGGGTCGAGATTTCACAGCACGGAGTAATTTTATGTCTGCCTAAGCGGGCGCGTGTATGTCGTGTCCTGTAATATACTGCACTGTACGGTATTGTGCTAAATTGGATTGTATTGCACGTATGTACTTCGGATATGTACAGTAAATGTGACAATCATATAGCAGGAAAGAGAAAGCATGCAAGACTCGTTGATGGTACGATAGTCGGAGGAAAGATTTCAGCGCTCCCTGCCGTACCACACCGTATTCGCATCCAGTCAATGATGATAATCTCGGGATCCGCCAGAACTGACAACGGAACGATTTCGGGTCAATAATCCCGGAAAATCCAGCAGGTGGTGTTGTGTCGTGCTGTGCTGTACCTTTGCTGTACCTTTGCTGTACTTTCGCTGTCCTGGTTGTAACCAGAACTGTAGCGGGGTCTCGAGAAGGTACTGTAGGAGGAGTTCGGGGAGGAGGGGGGGGCAGATTGATGTTAAATAACAGTAATACAGGGAGATACAGTGCAGGTACTAACGGCAAGTCGGAATGTTCCTATTATTCTACGTTGTATTCTTCTGTCTTCTTTAAGAGTCCAACAGCAGGACAATTAATTCCCCAGGCTCGCAGCGGTCCCTTTCCGCACTAACCCCGAGACTTCCCCGGCCCGTTACGACCCAGAGCGAAGATCTAGATAGAGATGGTGATCTTCCGATTAATTTATTTTCCGCCGCTCTGTTCTTGACTCTCCTGTCAACGGGGCCCATCTATCAGCCTCAAGCTTCACGACGGTCTGAAGAACTCCATATTACCTCAGCCGCAGAGGTTACCGCTTACCATCCACCTGCCTGTGGCTGATATCACAGCGTGGACCTAGTTGTCGTAAGACGTTGGCTCTCTTCTTACTTCGTATATTGGATCTACGCAAGGGTTCTATATCTGTCCAGTCGATGTGATCTGATCGGCTCGGGCGTCTTCTAAAACACTTCTTTTCTTCATGGACAGTAAGTACAGTAAGTAAAGGACTGTGCAGAATCTCAAATAGAGAATATAAAAGTACTCCGCATATACTGCAAATGACCGCACAAACCAGCCCCTCAATGTGGGATACCCAGTCTAGGTTGACCCAAGGCATCTCCAGTCCCGCCCTTTCTTGTCTATAATTTTCCAACGGGAATTATCGGCCAGACGGTTAACCCTGGGGCCCGGCTGCGTTTGCCGAATGAGGGGCTTCCTAAGCTTATTGTGACTGCCCTATAGTATACTATTCTCTTCTTCCCCACATACAGTACGGGTAGCATAGGCAGATGGGGAATGTGGATGCGGCACCCTCAACTTTTTTCCCCAGGGCACTGGCAATGGTGACGGCAATGGTGACGATGGTGATCTTGTCGCAGAGGCAAGTTGGTTCCGTGAGACATATCCCCGCAAAGTATCGCGGGGGAGGTCTCTATCTGACTTTATGGCGGGCTTGTTGTTTCTTGTCCGTTTTCTGTTCGAGGCCCAGAGGGGCACGGGGATTAAAACGCTGGGACTGTTAATTGGCCACTGCAGAATTTCCATAATAATTTATCCTCCTCCATCCGCCATCCATCGTCCATCGCGGTGAACCTGAGACGAACGCAGAATCTGCACCACCCACCACCACCACTCACCTCCTACCTCGCCCTGCTGAGCTACAGGAGCATGGAATTGCTCTCACCTTCCTGTCGTCGACGGTAAGGCCAGGCACCACAAGTACGGTCGGAGGGAGAAGGGCCGCACGTGTCCTTTTTGCAGTACAGTACCGCCTTGGCCCTGTGCCGTCTTTTGTCCTGCCAGGCCAGCTGTTGTCCCTGCCTGTGCTGTCCTCTCTCGCCCTTCACGCAGGAGCTCCCTGACACGTGACGGTTTGCTATGAGTAAGTTACCGCCACCATTGTTTTAGTTTCAGGAATGATAGCAATAGCAATCGCAATAATCAAGGAATGAATGCTTCCTAGAAGGCCGTGGAGCCTCTGCCCTCGCCCTCGTTACCGCATATGCGCTTGCACATCCTTGCTAACCTTGTCTCGAAGGTCAATCACCAGACAGCGCGAGCGAGAGATTGACTGGCCTCTCCCCAATCGACATCGATGTTTGGAATGCAACCCTGAAACCTGTAACCGCGATATCGAAGTCTGCCGCCGACGCACGAGACTCCCACCAAACCTCCCCCTCGAGCCTCACCACCAGATTAGTGCCCGCAGACCTGCCGTCACCGTCATCCATCCTTTCCCCTCGAATTTTGGGCAGCAACCGGCTCACCGACTCCAAGGCCCACCACCGCCAGACCAGCATTGTCCATGGCATTCAGCATTCCCGGAATGGGAGCTTCGCCAGTTCGACAAGCAGTCCTCTGAGTCCCCAGATGATTGCTGCCGCGGGCGGGGAGAGGCCCGATGCGTCCAATATGGGTGACAACACTTTTGCCGCCAGTAGTACGGCGTCCTTCACGTCGACCACAACCTTAATGCCCGATAGAGCGTCGACAGCTACAGAGAATAGCACTCATACATTGACACAGAAGAGGGTGGAGCGAATGCATAGTGGTAAGAGCAGCAGAGATTATCGACACCACCATTCTCATTCAAGACACCATCACAAGGAGGAGCTTAAAACCGTCGGTGAATATGCATTGCATGTGTTGTTCACATCAGTTAGTTCCCCGTTTATATATCTGGCGGCATCAAATAACATCGGTTCAGTTCATCGCACAAGCCGAGGAGAAAATCAGTCAATGCATTACTGTACCCCTTGACCCAGAACCTCAGATAGAACAAATATGCGGACCGGGTGCAGACTCGACTTTTGACCAGTTAATTTCTGCCTTAGGGCATATTGCGAGCCAAAAACCTAAACCCTTAATAGATTCAATGATGTTGTGGCGTAAGAACAAAAGTGATGCCGCTAATGAAGCTCGTATGCAACTTCAACAGGTATGTCCATGGTGATGTCCTCGTGAGGTGTTTGCTCACCATGATATGTAGTCGAAAGGAAATAATACTCTTCCCGGGCAACTTGTTCGAAGGAATACGGAACCTCCCCACATGCTCGCAGAGGATACAATGACTGCGAACCCCCCCTCTTCCCTGGCTGCCCGCCAAGAATTCGTTGCGCAAGCAGAACGTCGGTCGACCGCTTCAATTTATATCCTGTGCCGAGTGTTGATGGAGGTTATTGGACAGAGCACCTTGACTTGCATAACACCAGAGATGGAAGAGAAGCTTGAAGGAATTATTTTTGGACAGTTAAAAATCGCCGACACAGACCAGCTTAGCAATTCACCTTTGAAAATGGCAAATTGGTTTTTGTTCAGCCAGCTATTAGGCGTCATGAGCGGAATCAACTTCGAGAGCGTTACTGATCGATTTATTGCTGATCTTGAGAAGTCACAAAAGGATCTGGTTGTAAAGAGTCCAGCGAATCGAGAGAGTGAGGGAAAGATGGAGCTCGTGCTTGGAGGAATGAAACATTTACGGCTCAAGATATACCCAGAGGACGCATGGGACCAATCTTGCGACTTCATGATCTCCCTTGGCCGGCTTTTTGCTCGATCTCATGGCCATCGCTCAAAATATGCTTATTGTCAAGCTCTTGAGATTCTGTTGCTGCCAATTGCTGCGACGGGAAATACTGAGCTGAACATGCCAAAATGGACTGACGTCCTGGGGACTATAGCGCCTCGCCTTGCGTCAATGTTTATCAAGCCTCGCCATTGGGCCGTGGCGTTCCCATTGACTGCTACTTTACTCTGCGTATCTCCTGTTGATACTTTCTCAACTCAATGGTTACAGCTTGTGTTACCTCTGCAACCAAAGTTCAAAGATCGTTTTGCCAGGCCAATATGCTTACAGGTTATTTCTAGGCTATTATGGACATATCTGTATCGTACTACAGATACCCTGAACTCTACCATCAAAAAGCTTGAAGAGGTTGTAAAGCTTGTCCTACCTCCCGGAAGGCGGACATATGTATCCACAGATCCTTCGATTGCAGAGCCTCTGATACAAATAATACGTATCATTGGCTTCAAACACCAAGACTATTGCTTTAGAACAATTGTTTTCCCATTAATCAATGCCGACCTGTTCGCATCTGGAAGAGATTTGAGGGTCGAGCAACTGGAGCCCGAGAAAATGGTCATCGGCATCAGGGCATTCCTGGCGATCATGTCGGACCTCGAAAATGGGGACCAAGGGCGGCCGCCATTCCCGCAACATTATCAACCCGTGCCTTCTTATGATAGATTGCCAACCTCACCTATAATGACGGCGCCACGCAGTCCCGCACTTCCTCCAGCTGATCTCAGAACTCCGGAAGATCGGCTATCACGCCCAGTTTTGACCAATGCACTAAATGATGTCTCGAAAGAATATTATGCCAAATTCTGCGAAATTTTAGGAAAGATTACCATTATCTGTGACAACACTTTTGGTGGCCAGGCAGTCTTAGACGAGAAGTTTAACCCTCCTGCGCCAAAAACACCTCTTTCCGAAAGCTTCACTTTCGCTCGACGTGATGATCACCAGAGTCCATCAGATCAGAAACAGGGTTTTTACGAACTTCTTCATGTGGCTGTACAAGCTCTTCCACGGTGCCTGTCGGCTGATATCCCGTTCAACTCACTTGTCAATCTTCTCTGCACTGGGACAGCTCATGTTCAATACAACATCGCAGAATCCTCTGCACAATCTCTTAAATCTATTGCTAGACAATCTCATGCCCAGCAAGTTACGATTGGCTTCGCTCGCTTCATCTTCAATTTCGATGACAGATATTCTACGATGTCAGATGGCGGTATGCTTGGTCCAGGCCATATCGAAAGTACACTCAAATTATATGTCGAGCTTTTGCAGATTTGGATTGAGGAAATCAAACTGAAATCAAAGGAAGCAGCAGCCGGTGTTTCAGAAGATGGAGGTGCTGATAAGCGCGGAGTGCAGTTGGATCTCTCTGGAATCTGGGCTCATGTAGACGAAGTCGAGTCACACGGATTGTTCTTTCTATGCTCCCAGTCCAGAAGAGTTCGTGCATTCGCCGTCACCGTTCTGCGGCTAATCACTGAATTCGATACGGCACTTGGAAAAGATAATAGTCGAATCATCCACATTCTTGAGGGCGACTCGATGCGCGTGATGGATTTTAACGATGAGCACCTGTCCGTAGCAGAGCGGAGCAGATTGCAACGTGGAATGCGGAAGAGTAATTCTCAAAGCGCTCTAATCGAGCTTTGCAGTAGCGAAGTATCGTATGACACGACGTTATGGTTCAAAATATTTCCAAATCTCATTCGAATAAGCTATGACCGTTGCCCATTCGCGGTTACGCTCGGGCGAGAGTTGATATGCAACCGCATTTTACAGATGTACAAAGGAATTTTAGCACTCTCCGAAGGAACGAGAGGGCCACAATATGGCTCGTTTGACCGATATGAGCCTGGCAGTGGCCGCCTGCTTTCCAGGTCATCCACCACGCCACCTGAAGTCTTGATCGAGCAGTGGAAGCTGTATTTGATAGTTGCCTGCACTACTCTTTCGGATAAGGGCGGACAGCAGCAGGCTTCGCCTCAGGTACCCCAGCATCTCCGAAAAGGATCTAAACCGAGCCAGACACAAGAAAAGATTACGTCCGCCCGATCTTTGTTCAAATATATTATTCCACTTCTCTCTGTTGGACCTGCCTCGATAAGAGATGCTGTCGTGGTTGGATTTGGCTCTATCAATGTTAACATATACAAAACACTCTTGGAAGAATTGCAGGGAGCTGTCATTCGTTGCAATGATGATGCGAGAGCTCGTATTCATCAGCGAACTGCCAGCAGTCCTAGAAGGAATAGAAGAACAGACCTTCTCCGGACCGAGATCACCCATGTCTACAGACTCACTTCGCATTTCTTGAAAGATCCAGATGTTAATCAGGATGATTGGATATTGAACAACCTTGTCGTCTACACGAAAGACCTGAAATTATTCCTCATGGATGGAGAGGTCCAAATGGATTGGGAATTTCAAAAACTTCGCCGTCACTACTGTGGCTTAATGGAAGAACTTTTCGAAGGCATCAATCGTACGAAAGACCCATCACGGTGGATGACATTTGAGTCGAGAAAATCATCGTTTGCCTTGATGGAAGACTGGTGTGGTTACTCTCCAAACCAGAATCAAATTCGCCAACGAGAAGATAGCATGCGACAATCAATGATTGACCAACAGACTCTCGGCGAGAGAGGTACGGTGACAGCGGCTATGGAGATCGAGAAAAGGAACCTCAGAACTGCAGCTCTAAGTTCTATGGCTGCTTTATGTGGTGGTCCTATTAGCATTACTACGGAGAGTCGGGCAAATTTGCAATTTGACATCAGACGAATGCTATCTTGGATTGACACTATTTTCAGCTCTGGGAGCGACCGAATGCATGTCATTGGGAGAAGAGCGCTCAAAAACTTGATAGTACACAACAAAGACTTTCCATACCTGCTTGAGCACTCCATCACCAGATGTTATCTAGCAGAAGTTTCCAAAGTCCTGGAGAGTTACTTCGAGGTTGTCACTCAAGTTTTACTGGAACACCCTGACTACCCAATGCCGTTTTGGAAACTGCTAGGTATTGGACTGTATACTCTTGGTAGCGAGCTCAGTGGAATTCGATCTAAATCAGCTCATGTGCTGAGGGCACTTGAGGAACGACAACAGAGAAGCTCTAAGATCCAGGACTATGATATTAGTATATCAGATAAGACGAAGGCTGTTTACAAACTTGCACAGTTCGAAATATCGAAAAGACTTTCGAAGCAACACTCTGAACTTGCCTTTCTTATATTTTCGGAGTTTACAGCCTATTTTAAAGACTTACAGCCAGGAGCCCAACGGAACATGGTTGCAGCGATCCTACCGTGGATCCAAATTATCGAGTTACAACTCGATCCAAACGGTGGCCCGACTGCTCAATCATATGTTCTCCTCGCTAACCTCTTCGAAATTACCATTAAATCTAGCAGTGCTTTGCATAATGAGGTTCAAGCATTGTGGCAGGCACTTGCCACAGGGCCCCACGCTGGAAACGTCCAACTGGTCTTGGATTTTATAATGTCACTTTGCCTCGATCGGCGGGAACAAAATTTCGTTGAATATGCCAAACAGATAGTTGTTTTCTTGTCAAGCACTCCTGCCGGCATCAAAGTTGTTGAATTTCTGCTCATGCAGATTACGCCCAAGGCAATGATACCAAACGAGAAGCGTGAGCTCCTTCCGCCCCCTCCAGACACCGTAAAGATGCCGTATCTCGCCGAGCTATCTGAAGCATTACCTATTGGTGCAAAGCAGGCTGGATTCTCCCTAGGACAGCTCTCTTTAATTCTCCTAGTTGATTTGATGGTTTCTCCAGTTCAGCTTGTGGCCGAAAATGTCCCGCTTTTGCTCCAAGTGGTTACTGTTCTATGGGATCACTACATTCCTCTCGTGCAAGAGCAGGCACGGGAAATGCTCATTCACATGATACACGAACTTGTCATTTCCAAAATTGACGATGAACAAGCGGAAATGAAGAAATCTATCGAAGACTTCATTGAATCTGTTCGCCGACATGATCCTAAGGTTGTTTGGGCATATGAAGATAATAATGGAAAAGTTGATGATCAGGACAATAAAGTTCCTGGTGGAATGGAGCTTCTCACGAATGAAGTGGTAAAAAATTTCGAAGTCACGTACCCTGGCATTCAAGAACAATGGGGGAAATTGTCTTTGACATGGGCAACTTCTTGCCCAGTTCGGCACCTTGCTTGTCGATCCTTCCAGATCTTCCGGTGCATTCTCACATCACTTGATCAGCCTATGCTTGCGGACATGCTCGCAAGATTGTCTAATACGATTGCCGATGAAGATCCCGACGTGCAGACCTTTTCAATGGAGATCCTGACCACACTCAAAACTTTGATTTGCAAGTTAGAGCCGGCGGATCTTATAACATTCCCACAACTCTTTTGGACAACCTGTGCGTGCTTGGATACGATCAACGAGCGAGAATTTTTAGAGGCGCTGAGTATGCTTGAGGAGTTGTTACGAAAACTCGACCTCAGTGACTCGAATGTGAGATTACTTCTGGCCGAAGGACGTCCGCCAAGATGGGAAGGCTTATTTGAGGGACTTCAGCCTTTGATTCATAAAGGATTGAGGTCATCCGTATGCTTTGACTTGACCCTCAAAACCCTCGACACCCTTGTGCAGCTTCCCAATGACGACTTAATTGGAGACGACAGTCGGTTACTATTTGCTGTCCTTGCTAATTTCCCGAGGTTCCTTAATGCAATGGACCAAGATACAATTGATGCCGATAGCGTGAAGACTGCAGGAATTCTAGCACAGATCGCTGAATTGCAAGGTTGCAGCACTATTTCAAGAGCACTGAGTGGGTTTGCAGCCTCGCGATATCGGGCTAGCAAAGACTTCCTTGCACAGCTGGTATCGGCAATTCGCGAATCTTTCTTCCCACATTGGGAATTTGGAAGCCTCACATTCCTCATGGGTCTTTTGACGAATAGTATTCCGTGGTTCAAAGTGAAGACCATGCGAATCCTTTGTGCTATCATCCCTGATATCGATATGCGGAAGCCAGAAATTGCGTCGCATGGACCCGATCTGATTTCTCCATTGCTAAGATTGCTACAAACCGAATTTTGTATGCAAGCTCTCGAGGTATTGGACCAAATCATGACCATGACGGGTACATCGATGGACAAGCATCACTTGCGAATGAGCATGACAAGGTCTTCGTCCAAGGCAATTCGGAAGGAATACGAGCGTACCCAGAGCTTATTTGGTATTCCCGAAGAGTCAGGGTGGTCCATCCCAGTACCTGCCAAGCATGCTGAGACGACAAGATCGAATGTCCATGCTGCATTCTACATGTGCCAGAGTGCTGAGAATATGGATCCCGAGACAGCCCCGACTCCCGAAGTTGAGTTCCACGTTGATGATTTCCAGTATGGTTATTTCCCGGCTCCCGAGAGAACAGAAACCATGATGTCGGATGAAGGTCGCGGAGATGGCAATATCGGTGACCTTGTTTTGAAACTAGATAGTCTCGATGACTTTTTCGAAGACAGTCTACAAAGCCCTACTAGCGACGGACGATCTTCAAGGACCATCACAGAAGTAGGATTCAATGGAGAAGGTTTTGAGTCCGGTGCCCAACTCTACGATGAGCAAACATTACCTATTCTTCATCAGTCACTGGCCCGTACGTCAAGCAGCGCATCATTTCAAAACGGCTTCGCTGACTTGCGTCCGTCGCAATCAAGCCGAGACGGGCCTCCAAACACCATGAATCCTGGTGCCTTTAACATGTATTCCGCGTCACGGCCCAGCATGCACGCCCGGTCTGTGACATCTCCATCAGCTCCAGCTTCCTTCCAAAATAGTGTCACAACTTACATGTCAGACGAAGACTACACAGAGGAAGTATTCTCTGACGGAGATGAAGAGCGTGGCACCACTACCGGAGAGGGATCCTTCCTCGAAAATATGATCAAGCCTCTCGCTCAAGGCACGCGATCAGGTATGAGGAGATTAACTGGCGGAAGATCGAGAGATAATGAGAGATTGAGAGAGGGGTTGAGGGTCGAGAGGAGGGGTTTGTCTCAGCCCCCAAAGAGCCCACGGGTCCCCAAGGTGCCGAGTGCATACTTGACCAAGGCCACGAGTCCGGGCGAAGGATTGTAGTATATTGATTTTGACTGCAGAGTACAGTACATTCTAACGACGTTTATGTGAGATATATCTTGCTTTTGAAAAAATTGTGGAGCGTGGAGTGCGGAGCGTAGATTGGATTGAACATAGATGTACGGGCGTTGAAAAGGATTGTTGAACAGAAAATTGTATCATATTTTCTCTTATTTTAAATTTCCGATGATGGGGAATAGCAATTTAATTTGTATGACCATTGTAGGCTGGTATGTTAAGCTTTAGTGTAGATACGCTTCAAGTGTAGATACAATATGGTTGGAACTATCCGGAGTTTATTGGAGATGAAAATGGTTAAAAAATTCAAAGATTTCCCACCTTCCCTTGCTCAGCCTTAAATTCTACTGTCTGTACCTGTTTACTGGACGATTGGCTCTCGATACAGTAATAGCTCGTGTGCCCACGCATAGGAGCTAGAGGTCCGTTTAGGGTTGTGGCACGTGACCAAGAGTTACCCCAATTTCATCGCTTTCGGCAATGACATCTACCGAACCCAGAGCTATCTGCAACTCACAGTACTCAGAGTACCGCTTACTGGAATATCCCATTCTCAGTGGCATGTTTGGTGAGCCATGTCTACCAAGCTTGAGAAAGCTGATGATGATATCGATGCACTTGAAGCTCTTGAATCAGAAGAGAAAGAGTATCTTAAAGTGAGTATATCAGCCTTGCGTTATCGCCTCCCTCCCTAAGAGATACGTACCACTCACACGCTCCCTTCTTTTAGGATGCAGAAATTGACCGAATTCTAAAAGCCTTTCGTCTAGATGCGTAAGTTTATCTCTAATTTATGATCTCCCACCATGCTGATAACGAAATATAGATATGCAGTGCTCGATCTCCAGCCCGGAGTGCCAGAATCCGACATTAAGAAATGCTACCGTGTCAAGTCCTTGCTGATCCATCCTGATAAGACCAAGAACCCTCAAGCTCCTGATGCGTTTGACCGGCTCAAAAAGGCTCAGACCGAGCTGATGGATGAGAAACACCGTGAGCGATTAGATGAAGCCATTGCGGACGCGCGCACCCTGTTGATCCGGGAGAATAAATGGACCGTTGATAGCCCCGAGATCAAGACCGAGGATTTCGCAAAGATGTGGAGAGAGAGGTCTAAACTGGTGCTGATTGAAAATGAGCATAGGAGACGAAGACAGATGAAGGCGCAAATGCAAGAGGAAGGAAGGGAACAGAAGAAAGCGGATGAAGAGCTGGATGCGAGAAAGAGAAAGAGGGAGCACGAACAAGATTGGGAGGCGACGAGGGAACAACGGATTGGTAGCTGGAGAGACTTCCAAAAGGGAGGCGACAAGAAGAAAAAGAAGAAGGTTAAGCCTCTTGGCTGATGGGATTGTATATGACCTGTACGATTGGAGTTACACAGAGGAGGTGGCGTTTTTTGACACTTTGTTGGACTCCTTGTTATCTTGCACACTTCTTCATTGCTAGGTATTTATTGAGACCCAAGACACCGGCTTCCATTACGTCTCGTTAACACAGGCTCCGTTTCAACTGTCTTCGCCAATTCGTCCACCTTTCTTATTGGGATTCCCAGCCTCTCAGGTGTCTTCACCGCAACAAGAAGATTGAGAAGATTGAGAAGATTGAATAATTTATGACATATCTTATAAAGTTCCTCCTAGTGGAGAAATTTGAGTTACTAGGCCAGTGATTCAGTCTTGCACTCAGTTAAAAGTAGTCTGCATTGAATACTGAAACACTAACTAGATTTCCGAAACCCCTTAGCCAGCAAATCACCAATCCAAGTCACCGATGCCTCAATCTTGATGTTCAACACCGCTCATATCATCTTCTGGATGGTAATGTGGTGTCTCCCAACGCACTTCAGTACCAGTATTCTGGCCCCGATCAATATATGCCGGAATTTGGTCCCCGAACCCGACTCCCGCCGCCGCAGCCGCAATCGCCTCTCCGTTCTTTTCACCTAAATTCACTATCTCCTTAGGGACAGTGTCGCCGCCTACCTCTACCGCTTTTCTCTTCAGATATTCGACAATCACCTGGGTCTCCTTGATTTGTCTCGTCCATGCTTCCTTCAACTTCTTTTCTAGCTTAATTCCAAGCATCCCAATTTCGTTATCTTGTTCAGTCAATTGTTTGAAGATATATTCCTGCGACTTTCTGTCGTTCTTCTCTCTCCTTTCCACCTGAGCTTCATACCCACTCTTTAAGGCCTCAAAGCTCTTTCTCAATGCCCCAACCTCTTCTTTATCTCTCTCCAACCTTTCTCTCTCTTTCTTTATTACTTCTTCCTCCTTCTTCAACCTTTCCTGCAATCCGCTCAGCTCATCTTTCTCCTTCTCCCACGTCTCATACATATCTCTACCATCCTCATGTCCCTCCATGTTCAAAACGCTCTTTAACTCATTGACCTCAGATCTCAGTTCCTTAAGCTTCAGATCTTTTTGGTCGTTGGATGTTTTCAACGCCTCAACTTCTCTTCCCGCAGTCTCAACTCTATTCTCATTGTTATTACGATCTGCTCTTAGCCTTTTCAACTCATCCAACTCGGCACGGTGCTTCATCTCCCACATGCTTGCCCGCTCTGGCCATACAGGCTTGACCACACTCACGACCGTCGGCTGTTTTTCCATCTCGCGGGTAACCTTGGTACCTGGGTGCTCTGCGTGAGCCGGGATGATGAAAATTGTCTTCAGTGGATCTTTCCTCAGTCTATAATACCTCGTGACGACATCGATAGCCGTAAAGCCCCTGGAGAACTCTAAGCCACCTCTCTGGGCCCAGATGGCCTCTCCCGTGACACCCATCTTTTTATAATTCTCGGCTATCTTCTCGTCGGTGATTTCTTTCTGTCGGAATTCTTGGTCCAAGAAATTCCACAGATCCTCTCCCGCATTGACCAGGATAAATCGATCCTGGGGGTATACGATCTCTCTGCCCTTCCGCCCTTCCGGTCCGAGCTTGCTTAGTGCCTGAGCAGGCACCACAGCTTCAGACGCCAGTGCGTCCATTGAGTTCGCGTACAACCTCTCCAAGTCATGAAGTCTTTGCACGAGCCGCTGTGTGTACAAGATGAACTGTCCTAGCAGAGTAGACTCAGCTTTTTCTCTGTCATCCTTTTGGTCTTTTGGTGGTAAGATGGAGAGAAGGCCGCCTTTGGCGCTGTATTCGTGATCTAGCAGCTCCAGAATCTCGTTCGCGTGTTCGATTAGAGTTTGGTGCGTCACATACGGCAACGAAGGGCCGTTAATAGGGCTCTTGTATGCATGTTGCATGGGACAGATGTTTCTTATTACATCTTGGACCTCTAAAGTCCCAGGTTCAGGCAGGTGATTGCCTTTCCCATCCCGATTGTCTATATTCATGGGCAACTCTACCGGGGCAACGACACGAGTGTGCTCGAGCATGTTCAGTACGGCCGTCAGCGGCATGTTGTGATGCATCATTGCCCGCTCGTTCTCGGGGCCTTCGTACATTCTACTCAAGTCGTTCAACCAGTCGTATGTTTCCCCGTCATTGAATGCCGCATTTGCGATACTCTTGCCTTTATTCGCGTGATCGATCACTCCCGGCTTCGTCGAGACTGTTAGGTGTTTGATGAGAATCGTGAGGGCTTGCGCATGTTGCTTCAAGTTTAGAAGCGTGGGAGCCACGCCGGTAGTCGATAGGTAGCTGCAACTAACGTGCGCCAGCGAGGCAAGAAGATCTGGATTATTGTTCTTGAGGATGAATCTCGAACGGTAAGTGCCTGCGAAGGGAGTTGCGTAGATTGCATCTGGCGGGTTTCGTCTTCGGGGAACGGGGCCCATTTCCACATCTGTATCTGCTGTTTGTTTGCCTTCGCACCTCTCTGCCTGACATCCTTTGCCACGGCACGGACTGTGTTTTATGCTTCGACAGTAATCGGCTTGCTCGATGCATTCGGCGCATGGCCCGTCTGCAGCTATGCAGTTGGGATTATCGATAATAGCCTGCGCTTCGTCATCTGTTACTTCCTCTATAGTTACCTGGCGATCGTTTTCGAAGCCGACGGGGAAGCGCCTCGATGTTGGGTCCATGATGGCTGAGATAGCTTGAAGATGTGCTTTCAGGGGAATAGACTAGGGGAATGTAGAGGATATCAAAATGTGAGAGTGACTTATCCTGTCTAACAACGAGTCTGGATTGAAGATGCAATTCGGAGGGTGATGAGAGAAAACAAAGAATACCATACTCTACAATGTAGAGTACTTTGGCACGTAACAAATAACAAGCGTCACTTGAGCTACCTACAAATAACTAGAAGAATGCATTTCGGAATGGACTGGTTCACGAGTCAAATTCCTGCCTTGTTGACTAAAGAGTGCATTCTTGGGGATGTGGAATGTTGAGAACTTGAAAACCCCTTTCCCGAACTTTGTTCGGCTAAATCTTCTCCCCTTTTCTTCCTTTGCTGGAACATCCTGCTTTGCCCTTATACGGTGACATGGTTTGTGCCAATATTTTTAAAGTTGATAGGATATTTTAGTTGTAGCAAGAAGATGTTGTTGGGTTCTTCAATTGAGAAAACCTTTATGGAGTTTTTTGTATAAGTCCCATCGACAGTATGCGAACAATGCTAACAATCATGGACCTGAGTGTCAGCATATTGCCCACTCGTAATATTTCTCTGGCATGAATACCAACGGATGTCTGAAAGTAGCTGTGCATTACTGTACCGTTTCTCACATGGCAAGCTTAACTGTTGCAGCGGATATGGATCGATCGGCTGCCAGCCCTGACCTTCTGAAAACGGTAAGGAACTTCACAGTCTCAAAGCTGAGGGTTAGCCAAAAAGATAACGTTTCTCAGGGGTGGATTGAACATGGTACGAGGTGCCTCATGGGATATGGTTTCACATAATAGAAATGAAGGTATTGAGGTTCCAGATTTCGTTTTTTCCCAGGCATGCACACATCTCTAGAGATTCGCGATTAAATAGGGGATATATAAGTGCTTATCTTTGGAAATCAAAAGTTGTTGATAAGAGAGTAGAAGAATCAACGCACACGGTATTTAAATTCATGAAAGGATTTGTAAAAGTACTCCGCGGAAGTCATGATAGCAGCGAATGTAAAGAACGAGGATAGATGTTTGGGAAGCGTGGAAAGCTTCTTCCAGCCACGCAACTTTCTTCCAAAGGGGGGAAAGCATTGCAAGATTGTCGATATCCCACTCTGTATGTGCATGAGGGACTGACCAGGCAAATTTGACAGGCACAGCAAAAATCACCGCCCCTGAGGCAGTTGTCACAAGTTCGATCTTTAATGTTGGCGAAGAACACTCAGTACAGCTGATATGATATAAATTTAAGCCTTCCCCTTACCAACCTATTCCAGGTTGAGCGGCGTGTGAATCCCCGCCACTTTTGAATGAATAGAAGTTCAACAGTGGATATAATTTCTGTATAGAACGTTCGATCGAAATTGTGCATATCGGCCACGCGACCAGGAGCCCCCATCGTATCATCCTGTTGTGTTATTTTTCTATGCTGACCTGTTTCCACTCTGCGCTGGACAGGGCCGGTCATCTAACGATTCTGTACAGAGTATGGATGGATAGAAGAAGGTCGACTGCGGCTTCTGTTGATATTGGAATTGTAACCGTGACAGAGAGACAAACACGAAGGCCTAGATCTGACTCCGAGACGCCGCCTTGCAAGGTCGGCCGATTTCTATTCGCCCGGTAGCTTCCCTGAAACCCAATTTGCGGGCGCCCTACGAGCGGGACTGGCTGGAAGTCGGGCCCTCGCCATCGTTCAGCTCTGCAGGGAGTGGCAGAACTACTGTATCGCAGATTTGCATGCATCCCATTTCCCAAACCAAAAGCGGAGTTTCTGCAGATGGGCCACTCATCGCACCGCGATCTCCACCGCAAGTGAAAATTTCTGTGGGGTCCGATGCCTGTAGGCGCGCATTTGGGCCACGCTTTCATTTGAATCTCACTTCCTGTGGCATCAAATCCCTGGCCGAGATCGTGTCGCTCGCTCCCTACCCGATGTATTGACTACTTTTGGTGTGTTTGCAGACTGCGACGGCGTATGAAGTACTTGGTATAACGGCTACCATTGACTACAACTGACTACAGCACGCTATCATCCCGTAGTACTGCACCAACTTTCTGTAGTCTGGCCATGGACCGTACTTCATTTCGTCATTCGAGATTGGGTCTTCGGAGGCCTGGTTGCTCGAGTGATGGCTGCTGTTTCACCTCGCCTCTACATCAGAAGTCGTGATGCTATGATCATGGGCGGTGAATGCTTCGGGCGGCGGTGGGTGATAACACGATGGCGACCCCTTCAGCTGATCTGGCACTCGGTCGAGCACATCGCCAAATGGCAAAGAATTCTAGACGTCGTAATGTTGGTCGGTGCAGGTGTCGGCGGCCCTTGTCCAGCGGGACACACACGGCAGGAAGGGCAAGAAAGCAGTCCACGTCGTGCACAAGCCCCGTTCCACCAGCTACTACCAATAGCCTCGCATTGCGTTGTTCAAAAGCACTTTAATTAGAAGAAGGGCGGAAGCAATCTTGCTTGCGTCCTTTCCCTTCAACGTTTGATATCTGGATTTCATCAGCGACACGGGTCAACTCCCGTAACTCTCCCAGACTCGCACCCAGATCCTCTGCATCCTCGGCACTTGTGCAAAACCCCCGTCCCAGAATAAGGGACTCACCAGGATTCTGTCCTGCATTGCGCCGTCGTCGGTGCCAGCTTTCTGCGATTGTGACGTATTATTGGCAGGGGGTGTGGCTGGCGATCACCCAGGACAACATTTGATTGTGAGAAAGTGTTGCGGTTTTGGTCGGTCGTCTATTTTCTTGCTTCGGCGACAAGAAGAAGGGGTTCGGAGCACAGACCAACAACCGCCCTCTCTCCTCTTATAGCTCCCTCTGCTGCTCAACCACCGGGACTTTTTCTCTCGTCCATCGTCCATCGTCCGTCGTTCCTCGTCCTTCTCCCCAGATTTCGGAATTCCTTCTTTCGATTCAATCGTTCGACCGTGACTGACAACTCTCAATTGGAAAGGAGAGCTTCGCAGCCATGAGCTCGCCGCCCGCTAATACCCCCAGCACCTCGCTGTCGGGCTTGGTAGCAACATTGGCGCCCACCGCCCTCGTTGCGGGTGTTTATATGCTGATCTTCTTGATCTTGCGCCGGTCCCAACGTCGTTACTATGCGCCCAGAACGTATCTCGGGACGCTGCGAGAGGAGTATGTATACCTACTTACGGGGTGGTGACTTTGCAAGTGGCACGCGAGGCTGACCATGGTGACAGGGAACGTTCTGTAGCTCTCCCTTCAGGGTGGTTCAATTGGATTAGTCCTTTCTCCAAAATCCCGGATACTTATGCTCTCCAGCATCAGTCCCTGGATGCCTACCTTTTTCTTCGATTTCTTCGAATGACGATAGTGATCATGTTCGTAGGCGCCTGCATCACCTGGCCCGTGTTATTCCCTGTCAACATTACCGGAGGTGGCACTGGCAGTCAATTGGACATGCTCTCCATGAGCCACATTGACAAGAACGGCAAGGGTGGAAAGTATCGATACTTTGCCCACTGCTTCTGCGGCTGGCTATTCTTCGGATTCATCCTTCTCCTGGTCACGAGAGAAAGTATTTTCTATATCAACTTGCGTCAGGCCTTTTTGCTCTCGCCCATCTACGCGAATCGCATCTCTGCCAGAACTGTTCTATTCACATCTGTCCCTCAAGAGTATCGTGACGAAATCAAGCTGCGCAAGGTTTTCGGAAAAGCGGTGCAGAATGTCTGGATCACCGGAGATACTGAGAAGGTAGATGAGCTGGTTGAGGAACGTGATAAGGTTGCGTACATACTAGAGTCTGCTGAAGTGAAGCTTATCAAGCTTGCAAATAAAGAGAGACTGAAGGCAATCAAGAAGGGCGGTGTCAACCCAGATGAAGAGCCCATTGGAGACGGCGATGCTGAATCTGGAGCCCTGGCTGCTCGTTGGATTCCCACCAAAAAGAGACCTACTCATAAGCTTGGCAAATTTGGCTTGTACGGAAAGAAGGTTGACTCTATCAACTGGTGTCGTAGTAGATTGGAGACCCTTATTCCAGCAACCGAAGCAGCACAAGCATCCTATCGTAAGGGTGAGACAGGTACCATTGGAGGTGTCTTTATTGAGTTCGTGACCCAAAGCGAGGCTCAAGCGGCATTCCAGACCTTGTCCCATCATCAAGCTCTTCATAGTAAGTCTTGCCATACTAGAGATCCTGGAGATGTGTACTAATAGATGGCAGTGTCTCCTAGATATATTGGTGTGAACCCCACCGAAGTTGTTTGGAAATCCTTGAAAATATCTTGGTGGCAACTGGTTGTTCGAAGAATCGCCGTCGTCGGCTTCATCACCGCTTTGATTGTCTTCTGGGCAATTCCCGTCGCCGGTGTTGGTTTCATCTCTAACATTTCGTACCTCGAGTCTTTCTCATGGCTCTCCTGGCTTAAGAAGATCCCCAATGTAATCATGGGTGTCGTTAGTGGTCTTCTACCCTCTGTTGCACTGTCAATTCTAATGTCTCTTGTTCCTGTTATCATGAGACGTAAGTCCCCTCTCCGCGTGTCCATGTCTATCATAACTAACATTGGATAGTCTGTGCCAAACTTGCTGGAGAACCATCCTTAGCACGTGTCGAGCTCTTCACTCAAAACGCTTACTTCGTCTTCCAGGTTGTGCAGGTCTTCCTAGTCATGACTATTGCTTCATCAGCCTCCTCTATTGTGCAGTCGATTATATCCAATCCTACCGGGATCACTGCCCTTCTCGCCCAGCGCCTACCCACTGTTTCCAACTTCTACATCTCTTATTTCATAGTCCAAGGCTTAACGGTCGCATCTGGCGTCTTCTCTCAAGCTGTGGGCTTCGTAATTTTCAATCTAATGTATAAATACCTCGCGGGCACCCCCAGAGCTTTGTACACAAAGTGGGCGAATCTTAGTGCCATATCTTGGGGAAGCACTCTACCAGTGTTCACCAACATCGCAGTCATTGGTAAGAATTTATCTGTTCATGTGTTGGAATATCCTAACATGTATAGGAATCACATATTCCTGCATCGCTCCCCTTGTCTTAGGCTTTGCCACGATCGGCATGTCCTTCTTCTACATAGCCTACCGATATAATATCCTGTTTGTCACGGACTCCCAAATCGATACCAAAGGCCTCATCTACCCACGTGCTCTTCAACAGCTCCTCACGGGTGTGTACATCGCCGAGATTTGTCTCATCGGACTCTTCGCCATCGCCGATGCCATCGGACCCCTAATCTGCATGATTGCCTTTTTAGTCTTCACGGTCTTGTTCCATATGTCCCTCAACTCTGCCTTGGACCCCCTCTTATACAACCTTCCTAAATCTCTCGATGTTGAAGAAGAGTTTCTGCGAGGTAGTATTGAAGCCGTCACCGGGGACACGGAACTCAATGAAAAGAACGGAGATATAGCCGCCACCCCTGCGCCGCATTCAAAGCCGAATATGTTTACTAAGTTCTTCAAGCCACACATCTATTCAGACTATGCTACACTCCGTCGTCTTGTGCCTCACGGCCTCCTCGACGCTGATAACATGTATGAAGAATCCGTTGAAGAGAATGCATATTTCCCTCCTGCGGTAATATCTGAGACTCCGTTACTCTGGATTCCGAGAGACCCAATAGGTATCTCAAAACAGGAGATTACGCATACAAGCAAAGTTATTCCTATCACGGATGACGGGTGCACGATTGATGATAAAAACAAGCTAGTTTGGGATACTGAAGGAGCGAGACCACCACTTTGGGCGCCAAAGGTTTATTACTGATATCTTTTGCTCGTTTATTAAAATCTTACCTAATGTCGAAAAGATGGATAGCTGGATGATAGGCGATTCACAGTATAGAATGAATAATGACAACTGGAAGCGGTGGAGATAATATTTCGGGGGTTCCTTTTGTCTGTCAAAGGATTTCGTGCTCAGTGCATTTTCTTCTTTTCAAGATAGGTTTTATGGATGGTGTCATGGTGTAGGAGGACTTAAAAGAGTTTGTTTGTTGATTACGTAGATCGATACCCGGCAATATTAGCGTAGCTCTACCTCCTTTTAGGGAAGTAATGAAGATTAATATCATGAGCTCTTCAATTAAATATGCTGATGTTCTCTCTACTATCACTTCCTAGACTTTCAGTAGTGAGCCGGTTTAAATCAGGGGCTTTTAACCCAGGCTCTTAATTCGTATACCTCCGTACAATTCTCTACCTCCATGGGAAGTCGATTTTAACCCACAGCTAAGCAAACCAGGGGAGTAGGAAACTTAAAGCGCGCTCGGAGCAGCTACACATCCCTTTCACATAGCTCCTAAACACAAAACTCTGTCAATGGCCGAACGAATTCCTTCTGGAGCGAAGTTTAAATTTGTCTATAATTCCTTGATAATATACAATATACAACCCGAGCTCCATTGCTCTCATTTTATGGACATCAAGGCGGTCTCTTCCCTTCCCCACTGCTATCTAAATTGTCAGTACCCTTATTCTTGAAACCCAAAATCTCACCAACGATCCCATTCGGTTTTGGAATCGGGCATTCCCTCTTTAGTGCCAGCTGCCGCCTGTTTTCAATCTCACCCTGTTCTATCCCTCCCTCTATCAGCTCTCCGTCACATAATGCGCCCACCCCCTCATCTGCCTTCCCCTTTCCATCGGTAGGACATTTCCTCCTGCGTCTCTTCCGTTCAGGCGTTCCATCATCGGCAAGTACAATTCGCGGTGCCGGGCACGGCAAGACATGAGGCAGAGCAACGACGAAAAAGGATGCAAATAGAGTCGTAGCAAATAGTGAGGACGTGAGCCGCGACCGGGGGTGGAGATGTGGTGGCATGATGCGCGTCTGCTTCCTCTCGTTTTTTCCGTTCCTCCCGACGTTCAGCGAATGACTTGTGCTGCAATTGAGATTAGATTTGTGGTCAATGAGGTTTAGTCAAAAGTTGAAATGGAGCAACATTGAATTACCTATGGACTCATAGACGCCGGCGAAGTCATTCTTCAATGGGAGACGGTCATTGAGGAGCTTGACGTTGAGGGGAACAATATCATGAGCTTAAAAAGATATGTATAACGGGCTAGTCCTAGCGCGAGCCGCGTTAGCGCCAAGTATTGGCTGGGATGGCTGTGGTTATCAACTCTCGAGGCTGGGGAAAACGAAAAATGATTGATGAGCATCCCCGACACATGTGAATGCTATGAATTGACCTTCCCAGACATCACACCCTCTAATTTCGTGCGGCATTATTTTGACCTGTCTTATCGCAAAATAGAACTACCTTCTGGATGTCTTAGGAAGTTTTCAGGCGCTCTTTTATCTTCAGCCGGCACCCGCCACTGCTCCTACTCGATGCGCCTGAAGACCTGGGCGTTGAATCCAGACTCAAGGAGCAACGAGAGCGCGTAGAGGGTCGCCAAATAGGTGAAGCTGTAAATCGCAATCATTTAATTGTTGCGGAAACGAGGAGGCAAGATGAGCGACCTGGATAGGTATATCTCTCTTATGCCGACATCGCTTTCCACGTTAATGATTAAGCAGAGCAATCGCCCAGCTGCGAGCATGTCGACCTATCCCGGAAGCACAAGTTCGAGAGTTGTGCCATAAGGCACGAGAGTTATTGATAGAAGAAGGCAACGTGGTGACTGTGACGGCGCCAGTGACGGTAAGATTACTGCATCGATTCCAGGGTTGACACTAATGGCAAATGTTTCCAGATATGTGGTGATATTCACGGACAGTTTCATGACCTTATGGAATTATTTCGCGTTGGTGGTGATGTACCAGATACTAACTATCTTTTTATGGGTATGTCATAGAAGCCAGACTCGATGATTGACACTGATATTCCCAGGTGATTTCGTTGACCGCGGCTTCTACTCTCTCGAATCCTTCCTCCTACTTCTATGCCTCAAAGTCCGATACCCCGATCGAATGACCCTAATACGAGGCAACCATGAATCTAGACAGATTACGACGGTTTACGGTTTTTATGATGAATGTCTGCGGAAATACGGCAGCGCAAATGTGTGGAGATATTGTTGTGAAGTTTTTGATTATCTTGCTCTAGGCGCTATAGTCCTCGGCGCTTCAAGTACTCTTGAACCATCAATTCCAAAAGTTGAAGCAAATAATTCCAACAATATTTCGTCGACACAAGAATATCTCGACCTGGATATAGAGATCGAGGTATTGAATTCCGAAGGAGGAATGGTGAGCAGATTTCCCCGAACAAAGACTGCAAAAACACTTGGCCCCTCAAAAGGATCATCTCCAGCAAAATCTGGCCCCCCAGGAACAGGAGCCTCAGGATCTAGTGGCGGCTCAGTAGGAAATTCCTGCGGAGCGGTTCTTTGTGTACATGGCGGCCTTTCCCCACTTGTCGATACTGTTGATAAAATCAGACTCTTAGACCGCAAACAAGAGGTCCCACACGAAGGAGCCATGTGTGATCTCCTATGGTCTGACCCAGATGAGATCGATGGATGGGGTCTCTCTCCTCGTGGAGCAGGATTCCTCTTTGGGGCAAATATCGTCAAAAGTTTCAACCACAAAAATGATCTTTCTCTAATAGCACGAGCACATCAGTTGGTGATGGAAGGCTTCAAAGAGATGTTCGATAATAGCATCGTTACCGTTTGGTCGGCGCCAAACTACTGCTACAGGTGCGGCAATGTAGCTGCCATCCTTGAGCTCGGCGAAGATGCAAGTGGTGAGGGCATCATGGCAAGGAGTAACGGAGATGTAAACAGAAGTGATGGTGGGATTATGAAAGAGAAGGCCGACACATTGTTGAATGGGCCGGCAAGAAGATATAGAGTTTTCCAAGCAGCACCGCAAGACTCAAGGGGTATGCCGGCAAAGAAACCAGTAGCGGATTACTTTTTGTAGTTATGATAAACGGAGAAATAGGTGGCGGGGCTGGATGCTGGGAAACGGTTCGGCATTAAGACGCCGATAATAAAACTTGTAAAATAAAATATTTGAGCTATAGAAAGATTCGGGTTTCTTTTGGGGAATTAGGATTATCGAGCTTATCGTACCTATCCACTTACCTGCGAAACAGCCCCCATCCCCTTTTCGCCTCGCTTAACATCTTGGTAACTAAGACATTGGTACAGGCTTGTTTGAGGTCAACGAGAGAAATGTTTTACCATCGCAGAGCGAAACGCACACAAACAACACGCATGTTAAAATGGTGTCTTTATAATAAGGAAAAGAAATTCAAAATTTATCAAAGATCTTATGAAGATTAGCTTAAACGAGATTAAAATACCAAGCCAGCCAACTAATCAAACCTACCTCGCCGAGAATACCAATTAAACAAATAGCAAAACCACCTTCCTTGTTCTTTCCGTCATCTACACCTAGACTAGAAATTCTCACCATCACAATGCGTACAACTCTCCCATATCTCACACTTTAGATTTCTGCAAAGCAACGCCCCGCAGAATCAAAACTCCGCGGTCCTTCTCCTGGCCATGGCAATGCCCCAACCACAGCATCCCAATCACCCATCTGATATATCAAATTCTGCAAGGCTACCCATTTCTCCCAGCTCGTCCCGACGTCCTCGTTTTGCGCCGGAATGTTCGTTATTTGCACCTGATCCACCGCCATAGACACCCAGTCCTGGACAGACTTGAAGCCCCTCTCCGTCACAGTTTCCAAATCCGTCTTCCACTCTAGTTTGGCTCTAGCTTGAAGTCCCTCAAGCGCTATCTCGTAACACAAAAGCCTTATTTGATAAAGAACCCGCTGCGGGTCATCTTCCGGTAATTTCATTAGATAGGGAGGGACCTTCGGTGAGAGTGGCTGATTTTCCTTTTGCTGCAGGTAATGTTCTCTACTCTTGAAGCCAGAAGCTGAAAGGAAATCATTGACTGACATTCCCATAACGGCAGCGCGGGTTTCAAGACTCTTTTCATGAGCATCTATGCTGGCTGCAATGTCAGATTGCCTTTGTTCGTCCTGCAGGTATAACCTTGTCTGTTTCGCTATATGATTAATCTCGTCATCATTGGCAGCGCATAATCCTGGTCTTTTGGTTATCCATGCTTTCCGCATTGCCTTTACCAAAGCAGCAGGCAGTGATGCAGGGGCAATATCGTAGGGTAATGGGTGGCTATGGGTGCCTGCCGCCATTGCTACTATTGCAGCAACTACCCTTTCCTTTATTGGAGCGGGTAATTCATTGAAAATGTTAGGTGACGATGCCATATCTGACTGTGTACGCTTCTGAATCGCCGTATTAGTTTTCCGGCCTAACGGTTTGTTCTTTAGTACAGCTCTCCTAGAAGACAATTGTTTTTGGCTCTGTTTCGGTGATGATAGCTCATGCTTGTCAATGTAGTCAAACGGATCTCGTAGCTCTGCTGGCTTCGAACCATTTTCCAGGTGATCCCTGACATCTTGCCCTTTCTTTGCTTCGTCAGCTCTGTGTTCAGATTCCGATATTTCCTCGACAATAGTCGCTTTTTGACGAATATGTTGTTGATGGTCGTGCTCAGGTTGTTTTAGATCTGCTATCTGTGGAGCTGAGAGATTATCTTTCATAATATGAAAATTCTTGTTACTTAAAAAACTTGAATGCTGGTATCCTGGAAATGGAATCTGAGGCAAGCCATTGCTGGCTCGAGACTTATTGAGTTGCTTCCACTTGATTCGCTTCAGAGCGTTTTCTCTCGTTTGACTCCCTCTGAATTTGTCGATGAGCTTCTTTCTCTCTTCGGGCGTTGCACAGCCTTTTATTAATGTTGCCATGGCCTCGTTGTCTTTCAACCTCATCAGCCTCAGCTTTTCAACCTTCTCAGCTCTCTTCTCACTCTCGATCTGTAGTCTTCTAGATTCCGACAGCATAAAATTCTCATAACGTAGTCGAATTTTCTTGGGATCTGGGGCAAAAAGCGCCATTTCGGTTTTCCTTTTTTGATTCTCTGTGTCAATCTTGGCTTTCTGTAATAACATCCTGTTTTTCTTTTTGCTCCTCAGAAGTTGGCTTAATTCTCGATGCTGTCTCCAGATATCTTCTTTGTTTGCCTCATATCTTTGCGTGGCAAATCGTTGGGCAATTATATCTGGACTCGCAAAATTGCCTCCTTCTTTTATAGGCCCTTGCCAGAATGCATTACCGGTTGCATACTTTAAGCCTAGGTCTCTAGGTTTTGAAGAGGCCATTTCTAGTGGCTCAGCCTTGGTATACAGCCATTTGAGTTCCTCTTGCCCAGTTTGAAAGATTTCTGGTTGCTGGAACTCATTGTCCTTAGGCAGTGGGGGAGAATTGCCTCTCCAAATTGGGAGTTTCAGAGAACAGGCTATCACAGTTGCTATGAAAAACAAACATCAACATTACGAACTGCAAAGGAATATGGGGGTACTTACGAGTATTTAACTCCGCCTTTGTTGACTTCGTTGCCTTCTTCCAACTGTCCCACAATTCGTCATCATCCTCTTCCTCTCCGGCCATCTCCCTCCTCAGCCTGTCTCTAATCTTTAAATCCCAAACCTGTCCGGCAGTCAACCCAACATATTCCCAACCCTTCATGCTCCTCAAGCTTTCCCACTGTTTGTCAAATGAAACATTTTCTGGTCCTGAAAGCCAATTCCTCCCGGATATGCCCCACCAGAACGCTACTTGACCTCCCGGACATTCAATAATCGCAAATTCAGGTAGTGGCCCAGCAATATATCCCTTCTTGACTTCCATACCGTTAACAATGAGCGTCCCCCCATGCAAATTAGTAATGAAATAGCGACAGCGGTACAAATCATCATTCTTAACCTCCTCCTTCCATATCGTATCATCAATCCAAAGTAGATCATCGTCAGGCTTAGGGTCTTCAGGTGGCGGGTATCGCCGAGGTGGAATCTCTCTGGCACACTCTTGCTCTCTCGTAACCCACCACGGGTCATTATCATCGAGAGTCGAATAGCCTTTCAATGGATTCTGCCACTTATATCTAACCAAGGTCTCACCATCCTCGCAAAGTGGAGTCCGAGATTTCTTCTGAAGGGTCTTGAGATCAACCCGGTTTACCCGACGAATATCAAGTGGGAAGACATCGTGCCTAGGGAGGTAAGCTTCGTCACGGAAGAAATCACCATAGAGGGCTTTCATGCGGTTCCTCCTATCGTCTGAGATATCTGGGTCTGGAGAGTATGGCCGAGTCGGCATGTTAAAAATAGTTCCAGTTACGCCATCCCAAACCTTCTTTTTACGAAAGCAGCCATCATGTGTCTTGAGCCATTCAACTTTTGAACGAAGGACCTAAAATTTCACAAGGATTAACTTTACTCGTCTATTCAGCATGTGGGAAGGTGCCGCACCGGATAAGGACTCCTCCCACAATCCACACCACCAGAAAATTTCAAGTCTTTATCATTGAAATAAACCGTAAGGTCTTCATCAATGTTCACCCTCAAAGTCTTCTCCCCCACACATCGTGGGCGCCACACGCTGTTGGCAAGGACGTCATCCCAAGATGGATAATTACCATCCGGTCCCAGTTCTGGCTGATGATAGTCAGGTAAAGATTTCATTGGGTGCCAGCCAGCGCTTGATCCATCTTCCTCCGTGGTTTTTTGAACCGTCCGCATTGCAGGTGGTGCTAGTTGATTGCCTGGAAGGCTGTTTTTGGCTTCAGGATCATCATAAATGTCATCGACTAGATCCATATGATCAACGCTATCGTCTGTTAACGGGCCCTTTTCAGGCACTTCTGCCCATTCTGGAGCATGGAATTCTTCAAGTGCTTCAATTTCTTCTGTTTCGTTGACTTCCTCGAATACATCCTCATAGTACAGTTCTGTTTCTTGCCCCGGAATATCCTGGACAACTTTTGTACGAGTTGTTTGTCCTGTGGGATATTGTTCTGTAACTGGAACCCAGATCTCTCGAACATAGTCTTCATATTGCGTATCAAACCGATTCTGGTCTGTTGGGCTAAGAAGTTCTCCTCGAACTCGAAAATCTTGTAATTGCTGATAGGTTATGAGGCCTTTGGGTTTCATCTCATCTTTCAGCCGAAGCTTCCGTAGCTCCATTCTCGCTCGTGTCTTGAGTTCTTTTGTAACCTTTGTCTCCGTTGGTTCGACTGAAGCTAGTGAGTCGGTAATATAACGAATAGCTTTGCCAGTCCTCTGCCTCTGAACAACATCTGCATGCCATGTCTGGATAGCATAATAAGGTTGCGCTCTTGTAATCACATCTTCAATAGTTGTGTCGAAGAGCTGCCTCGTTTTTAAGACTTTGACCTGCGTTCCAATTGGAGCAGAGTAAGGTAATTGTCCTGGTTTCAGTCTACTTCTGAGAACAGCCTGCCTGACGATTGTTTTATTTCCAGACTTCTGACTAGCCTTGTTACGGGGCGGTTTAGTTTGTCTTTGAGTGTTGCCTGTCTTCACCCATTTCCTATGTGGAAAAGGGTCAGGAGGAGATTCTGCGAAAACTCTGCGCAAAGGTCCATAGTCGACATTAGGAGGTTTTTCTACAATGCCATCATCCACTGATACACGCGGGTTAGTGTGGTGATCAACTCCAATCTGTCTTGGAATCCCTTTCCGCTGATTGTTCCTCTCCGCCTCGAATTCCAATTTCAAGCGGGCATACGCTTTGGCAATCCAGATAGGATTAGCACGTCCCTCGATATAATAATTGTTCCAAATATCCCATGCTCGCTTCCAACTCTCCCAAACTTCTCTTCCATTTGGGTTAATCTTCTGATCATTTCTGTCACCGACTAAGAATTCTTTTAAGTCGAGGAGCGTATGAGGTGCCAAGTTTGGAGCTAACGGGCTCGGGATGGTTGAATTAGGGATGTTGATAATTTGAGGGGCGCCATATGGAGTGGCTTTGGCGAGAACAGCCGCTGCGGTGAGGAAAGGGGAGAAATCATAGACCGCTTGTCGACGGGATAGAGGTAAGGTCAAGTCGTGATCATGCAGGCTACTTAAAGGTACAGACATGATTGAGGGCTAGGTAACTCGTAGAGAGCAAGTTCAATCAATATCTTTCTTGAAAGCCAGAGGAAGTAAGTTAAGGTTCATACAAGAGATTGAGCCCAACGAAGTGGAGGCTCTAGGAGTTGGCTTCGTCAATAAAAATAATTTTCCTGTAACTTTTCGATGAAAGAGATTTTGGGCGGAGAAGAAGGTGGTGCTGACAATTGACTAAGGAGGATGCAGGCGAGGAATGTAAAAATCAGATTGAGAATGCTACTACTCTCTTTCTCACCCTTCAGCATCTGAACAGATAGTTACTCAAAGGTAGGTAGGTATCTTGATATGTTGATATGCCATAAAAACAAGCTATCATACAGTAGGTATCCCAATCATTCAAATATCCCAACTCTTAAATTGAATAAACAAATTTTTCAGTAATCGCCTGAGTTGTATTTACACGTATCGAGGATTGTGGTGATATTATCTTCGGGCATTCTTTACGAACACATGCCAGAAAGCCAGGATTGGAATGCAATACAAGATGGAATATAACAAACAATAGAATCCGTGTATCAACGCCGCCGAGGAGTTCTCGGGAACGCATCGAGATCGCTCCCATCGCCGAAACGGTAAGCCTCTTTGGAATGAGGATTTGCTCTTGACATCGTTGCTGTGGATATTGTTGCCTCACCGGAATCCACGCACTCAGTGGTGCAAACAACCTCTGTCATAGCGTCTTACTCCTTCTGAAGCCGAATGATATGACAATCGATAGCTACACAATAGCTATTCTCTTGCGATTATCAACCAACATTTCCCGAGTAACGGTCCATCACATTAAATACCAGCTGGTTGTCTACTTCACAATCCATGCCCGGTAAGCATCCTAGATCAGCTCTTACTGCCGAATCGTCCAGGACTCCAGTCATTGTCGTAATCATATCTGTCACATAATTGCAATTATTCACGTTCGCAGTGGTGGTAGTAGATATAAAAGCGGAAGATCTCTGTTGTGGACTGTCATGTTCAAGGGGATTCTGAGCAGTGTTTTGGTAGGATGATGAGTTTGATACAGGGAGAAGAGGGTCGAAGTTAAACATTTGCTGGCTCTGGCCGGACGGATTGGCGGACGAATTTGGGGTCTGAGGCATATGCGCCGGGCAAAGTCTTTGGTGATGGTGTAGAACTCCTCTATTCGACCTGTGACTAACACTTACACTGCTGGCGTGACTTGCAGAGCTAGCACTTGGCGTCATGAATTGGCGAACGGAAGAGGTCGCATTTCCTGGTAGCTGAAGAGGGTCCGAACGATGTCGACCGCCGGTATTTTGGGAGTAGATGGGGTCCCAGAGCGATTGAGCGGTACCAGCTGAGCTGCTGTGGCTATCCTCTGCATTTAATGGCACAATTGGGGGGTTTTCATCAGCACAGCATGCTTTGCGAGTCTGTAACAGCTGCTCCAAGACTTGAACAGCTCCACCGTTTTTCCCATACGGTGCGCTCATCATCGACTCGGCCGGGGATATTTGTAAATATGCTTCGACAGATTCATCGCTCACTCCATGTTGTGCCAATAAGCCGCGCAATTTTTTATTTTCATCTGCAACCCTCCGCGCCGCCGCCTGGATCTCGGAAGAAGCTTCAATTCCCTGAAGTTCGCATTGCCGTAATCGTGCTTCAAGCTCTTGCAGGTACTCTTTCCGGCGTGCTCTGGATCGTCTCTGGTTATCGCGGATACGCGCGAGGTTTGCTTTCTCCTTTGAAGACATTAGATTAGCAACCAGGAGGCGACATGGAGAAGGGAATTATGAACGGAGGTGATTTGGGAGGGATGTGATAAGAAAGGTTTAACCCGGGTTTGAAATCCCCGCCACCTTGACCGCACTGCGTCTAGTTCGACGGGGGGCGGGGTCAACGCGCGGAAGAGAAATGAAGATAGATCGGTGACAATAAATAGAACTGATTTAAGAGCAGGGAAGGCAATGGGAGCAGCGACAAAACCTGAAAGTTACTTACTGCGGTGGTTGACATGATGCAGCGGGCCAGACTTGGGATGGCAAACGACAATGATCTCAGGTTGATCTAGAACCAGTTACGCAGGACTGGAGAGGTCGGATCGGAAGATATTTTATTCTGTCTCGACTACTTGTGGTGACACCACATCTTGGTCTAGATTTTATAGCGTTGCAGCTACTTACCAACCAGGCTAAATACTGTTACTTTTGTTCTCATTAGGTCGAAGGTACTAGAGATGTGGACAAGACATGTATATCTGACGCGGCCCGGATCTTTATTTCCCGACTATGACCTGAGACGGGTGTGGTGGCATGGGTGAGAGCGAAATGGATGAAGCGATCGACCCTAAACCACGGCCGACCGTAATATTTGGAGAAGCCAAAAGAAATAGCAGAGAATTCGAGGTTAGTATGTGAAAGTGACGATATTTCAATGTACCTGGTTGAAATAATAAAGGCTCGCCCAAGGTAGGTCAATACTTACTCGACCAAGGGTACCTGGGTACAAAAGTAGTTATAGGAACGTCGAGGTGACTGAGGTAGAAATCAATGCTCTCCCAGGCGAGAGTTTGACTATAGACAGAGCACTGTGAGAGACCAAATAATGTGAAAAACAGAAGTAGGAGGTCAGACAAAAATGGCAGAAAGATAAGCAAAAACATCACACTTTATTCTCGTCTTCCAAGACTCAGTGACCTGCTGGAGATATTGAGCACGTGATTTCCTGACCTAAAATTTCCGTAGGGCTACTTTACGCGCTACGCGCTCTAGGACGCGTTCTTCCAAAACACTATTTTCTTCAGTCAACGGTTGCAGTCAACAATCCGCAAAAATGGGTAAGATGAGTTGTCTTATGGAAGTTGGTTATCACTAATTATTGTCAGCAAATTTAGGATACGGCGGCCAATACTCAACTACCAGCTATGGTGCACAGGGCGGGGCAGATGGAGGAGGATTCATGGGAGGCTCGCAGTCAGGAAGTCAAGACAGCCCAGGTGGTCAAAGGGTATGCTATCTACCTGTTATTGCTTTTCTTTTCTAATTAGAGGCAAGAATTATGGCCAGGAGACACTGAGACCGGTTACAATTAAGCAACTTATTGATGCGTAAGTTCCCGCACTCCGCGACCATTTGCACAGCTCACTCCTTGATAGTCAACAACCTCATTCTGATAGCCCATTTAAGATAGATGGCACAGAAGTGAACCACGTATGCTAAGCTTTTTGATATTTTTGGAAGAGACTGACAATTTGTTCAGGTTGCTTTCGTCGGTCAAATCCACACCATCTCAGTGCAGCATACCAACGTAACATACACAATCGACGACGGAACTGGACTCATGGAAGCCAAGCAGTGGGTCGACAGTGACGCTGACCCAGAAACAAAGCCTGATGCCCCAAAAGAAGGCTCATACCTCCGTATCTGCGGCGTACTGAAATCTTTCCACAACAAGCGTATGGTCAACACAAAGTCTGTTCGTCCTGTTACCGACTACAACGAAATCAGCTATCACTTTCTTGAAGCGACAGCAGTTCATTTACATTACACACGTGGTCCCCCCCCTAATCCAAACGGCGTCAAGGAGGAAGGCAATGGCATGTTTGTTGATAATTCTGGCGGTGGGACAAATGGTACTAATGGTGCTCGCGGTGTATTGCCAAAAGTCGGCCCAACAGCACGGAAGATATTTGAGTTATTGCAATCCTCAGAACAGAATAATGAAGGAATGCATGTGCAGCATATTGCCCAAAAGTTACACCTCCCAGCTGAAGATATACACAAAGCTGGTGATGAACTCTTGGCCGAAGGGATTATTTACACGACGGTTGATGACGATACGTGGGCATTGCTATCTTATTAGAGTGGGTAGGAATGGAAGGCTATGAGGCGTTCTGGTTTGGACTTGTGAATGTTTATGAGTAGATGCAAATTATTTGTATGAATCACCCATAATCAAAAATTTAATAGTAAAAAGGCATGTCCCGTTATACCCAATACTGTATGAAGTAAGCCATAGCACCTGTTGAAGTCCAATGGCGAAAATCTTCTCAGGGAGATGGGTCCAGATCAAATATTTTGGTGCTGTTGAAGACCATCAAAATCAATGAAACACCTAACCCATACTTAAGTGTAAACAAAAACCAGTTTCAATTTATCTTTAGCTATCATCAATTCCGAAAGTCGTTCATCCAATGCGGTTCCTAGTCTTCTCCACTTTTTGCTTTCGACGACCCAGCAGCATTCTGAGGCTCTCTGACCATGATATGGAGCTTGATAGGTTTAGGGCCTCGTGCCAGTTCAATATCGACACTGTGGTTAAATCCGTATTTCTCATAGTATGATAGATTACTCTCAGAGCTGGACTCGAGGTATGTGGCGCGGTTTTCGAGATCCGCCTATCCATCAACCCATATTAGAACTTTCATGTCAAAAATGTTGAGTTACGTCACGGATTTCAAGAGTTAAATAGATTAAAAGAAGAAGGATAAAACTTACCCGAGAAGTCATATGCTCAATTAATTTCTTCGCATATCCCTTGCCGCGTGCACTGGGTTTGCTACCTAGATAGACGAGGTAGTAAGAGTCGTCATCTCTGGAACCCAAGACGTCGTGCTTGGTATGATGTAAGAGAGGGAGGAACTCGCTGTAAAAGCGCTTTTTGCCCTCAGAGGAGAGTTTGTACCACAGGCGCCACATGCCACTGCGCAGGATGGTCCACAGGTCATCCATGTTCTTGCCCGGGGGCATCCTATTTTAATTAACTCTAACCCGGGAATTGGGATTTAACATGATGACGAGAGGGCAGGGAGGAAGATCAGGGCGTGGGTGTTAGTGAAAGATACGTACCACAAAGCAATGGCATCATAGTTGGGACCAATTGTAGTAACAATTCCCTTATAGCAATGAGCTGCAGTAATATATCGCAAGATATCACAATGCAAATTGTACTTGTATTCCTCTGAGTAAGCAGCCATGTCATCCGTGTCAATAAAGTACCTCGCTACTTCATCAACAGCGAAAGCCTCAGCAAGAGACTGAGCAGCTTGCTCGTACTCTGCGATCCCGAGAACACGGACGTTGTCGATAGATTCTGCAGATAGGCTACGCTTCTTCTCAATTCCCGTGGTCTCATTATTATTATTAGAGCTCTCCATGATTGCGGCTGGATTCTACTAATTAAAACGATTCGTGATTTCGCGTTTCTGGAGGGGGATTAGAGCAGGTTCGGAGAAGACATGAGGGAATACTTACATGACCGTTTTTCAGCTGGTCTCGTAGAATCGCCTGTATGTTGTTTAGAAAGCTGCGATCTCGACACTGTTTCGTATCGAGATGGAAAGCGCAAGCAATGAAGACTTTGGCGTATATCAACCGACATCAATCTTAATCTTGATGTTCAAGTTCACGGGGATTTATGAGAGGATTTAGGTTGTAGTGAAGGCCGATTTGCTTAATCTATCGAGATAGTAAAGGTCTTTTCCGTTCTTGAATGCGTAAATAGGTTACAGATGACGTCGGATATGGCTAGAGTAAATACACTGCTGTGGGAACTATAAGTCGAATAGCAAATGTTATGAGTTTATATTGAGCTTAGATGTGTCGGATATCAATTGATGAAGTTCGATTGAGACGAAAAGATGTGAGGCTGTTGTGTGTTAGAATAGGGTAGGGCGATAGGCTACGACTTATGTAGCCACGATCAAGGTCTTGGATGTTGCCTCTCCAAGAGCAACCCCGTAGCTTTCACCACCCCACTCCAGCACTAGTGAAGCCATCGTAGGTCCGGCGTCCAACGAGATCAATCCCTGGCTTTCCGCTGATAGGGAGCTGCACTTCTAGACCACCTACGGCGGTGACTGGTTCTACTGTTCATCTGGAAGTCAGCAGAACAATGATGGCCAATCTGATCGGCTGCCATCTGCATCGCACATGGACCACACATGGACCATTCACGCGTTGAAAACTCCTCTGCCCAGCCCCAAATAACTTCCTCGAATGGCAGTGCATTAGTCGTGTTGGCCTTCTCGTCGCGTTGGGGGGGCCGCCTGGACTTCCCAAGGGCAGTTAGTAGCAAATCCTTGCCCATGCACAGGGCCCTCTTCCGCAAGCGATATTCTGGATAAGCTCCGGTTTCCGATATGGCCGCCGAGCAAAAACAAATCCGACAAGATGACATAGTTTCAAAAGCATATAAGGAAAAGAGCGAGCTTAATATAGCTATATAGCTTCTTGAATAATTACAGTTGACGCTTGTGAACAGCGATGTGGCCAAATTAATGCTTGCGAGTCAACAACCGAGAGTCCTGGTCTCACAGTCATTCTCTGACCGCTTTGTATTTGAAAGAGCTATTTGTCCATGAAACAATGTTCTCTCAGAGATTTGGTCAGAAGAATTAGTTTTATTTAAGTTCACGCTAAGGGTACATCCTATCTCCCAACTGTATTTGCTTTCACTAGTGATCAATGACTTGCCTGCTTAAAGACTCCCATCTTCCCTTTGTAGCCACTTATTATATTACCATACCATTCCAGTGAATCTGATCCTGCCACAAAGTCCTTCACATCCTTCGAATATCTTGTTCGTTCATATATTTCTCCAATCCCTCGTCGAGATGTTCCCACCATTCGAACAGCAATGAGTGGCAGATCAGTTTGAACCAAGGGGTAAACTTCAGCTCCGGATCGTTGAACATTTTCTTCAAGCCATCGGCAGTGACATATCGAGTATCGCGAACTTCGTTCAAATTGGGTTCGAGGTCAACATCAGCTTTGATGAAGAGGATATAATCAACTAGATAAGATCACCACGTAAGAAATTGCCTTTGAACTGATAAACATAACCTACTTTCATGCTCGCCCCATTTCCCATCACTTGGCGCCTTATAATGGATCCTTGTTAGAAATTTGAACTTCTCGATTGGTACTTGAGAAGCCTTAATTCCCAGTTCGTGGTCCAGCTTGCGTTGGGCAGCTCTCTTCACCCCCTCAACCGCTTCCGCCAATTCAACGCCACCCTCACCTGGAATACCAAGCGGGTGTGAGCAACATGTATTTGTCCACATATCTGGAAAGGTAATTTTCTCGGTCGCTCGTTGTTGAAGAAGTAATTCGTTCTTGGAGTTGAACAAAAAAACGGAGAAAGCGCGGTGAAGGAGCCCTTTGTTGATGTTGGTCATAAGATGACCTGCAATAGTCAATATCTTTCCCTGGTTACAATAGTGCACTACATACATATCTTCTTACTGAAGTTTCCAATAGGCTTGTCGTTTTCGTCGAGTACAATGCACACCTCGTCCATCAATCTAATTTGTTCCTCATCGTGGCCATCGAGCTCTGCGGAGCTAGTGTCAATGTCAGGGAACAGGCGTAGGATATTTTGAGCAGTAATCGGCTCTACCGCAGTGGTCGTAACTGTAGCAGACATTGTAGAGAGTTGTTGTCTCTAAATGTTGAGTGATGGTTGAATAAATATTTGACTTCTACACCGCGTGACCGCCCTTGGTCAATAAAAGGTACCTCATTCTCATGATTGGCCCATTCTTTCGTGGGGTCGCTTGCTAGAGGCAGGACATATTTTCATCAAGACACATCTGCCATCGCTCCGCAGTTGAATAAGAAAAGATCCCTTATAAAAAGGCGATTATTTATGGATTTCCGTATTAACGGATGAGCTCTTAATTAGCCATGTTGGAATAATGGAATGTTCTTAACATCCCGTAAAGGTTTGGGAAGGTTATGGATTAGGGGTCGTCTATTTACACTAACCTTATCGTTTACTATCGCCACGAAGTAAATTCAAAATAAAAAAGTTTTGGCAGAATATTCAACTTGTGCTAACCCCGCAATCAAATGTGCACATCAACGTCTCAACGACGATGGGCAAATCAAAACCTAGAAGCCGGAATAAGAACCGGTCAAATCCAGCAGGAACACAAATGAAGTCGACAAACGATCCAGCTATGGCCGCAATCCGTGAACAGCATGTTCTTCCTGTCCTGAGAGACCTGCAAAGTCCCGTTCTCAATACACGATCAGGAGCTGCAAGAGCAATTACCAATCTTATCGAGGACAAGAATACAAGAAAGCTATTACTGAGAGAGCAAATTGTCAAAATCCTGCTAGAGCAGACTCTCACCGACTCCAGCTTAGAAACGAGAACGGATGGGTGGGGTATTTTAAGAAACTTAGCTTTGGAAGAAGAATCTGATTTTTGCGTACACTTGTATAGACAAGACATATTAACAGCTATCGAGGGTATTACAAAAACAGTATGGTCCCTAAAGAACCACTATACAAACGTTACAGGCTAATCAAGGTTCAGATCACGGCCACAATTCACTCTAAAGAGACTGCTTTTCAAACACTACCAAGGGCACAGCAAGATCTTGTTTGGAAACTTTCAGGTTCCATAGTCAACATTCTTTTGTCCCTTTCCGAAGTTCGGATTGAGATTGTTGAAGCCATTTCTAAATCATCTACCATCATAAGTTTTCTTTTCGGGTTGCTAAGCTTCCAAGGCACCAAGCCTAATGAACTTGATTTTGAGGTGTACACGTGCCTAATGGCCTTAACGGAAGACAATCTAGATTTGGTACAGCGAATAATTGACAACAAAGAATGGATGGAAGGTCTGTCTATTGTCAGACCTGTTGGTAGCCTGAATTTTGTCGCCGCAAAAGGAGTTTTCCATAACATATATATGATGTGGCCGCAACTCAACACAAGAGAGCCATCTTCAGACGGCGATATTGTCCATTCGTTAATATTATCTTTACAAAAGGTTCACATTCCACAAAACAAGATCGATGACGCTGCCGATGAAGACCAGATTATCAAACTTGCTCTTGAGATTATTGCATCAGTGGCGACCTCTCTTCAAGAGAGACTGGAGCATGCCAATGTCAATGAAAAAGAGTTTGAGGGATTTGAGGACGAAATCGAACCTTTAGACGAGGATGTCGACCTAGAAAATTTAGAGGAGGAAATGGGAAATGGGGATGATCATGAGATGAACGAGGATGAGATTGATGCAGATATGGAAATGGTAACAGGAGACGACCCAGCAGATGAGACGGACGCCGACCTCTCAATACTCAAACAATTGGTGCAGGGAGTGCCAATCATCATTGAAATTATTTCCCAATCCGCCGAACCTGGATCGGAAAACGATCAACTCCACATAATTCGGGATCGTGCCATATCCACTCTTAATAATATTTCATGGACTGTCTCAAGCATCGATTTTTCCGCTGGACATTTAGAAAGTTTGCAGAAGCTTTGGGCTGCATTATCGCAAACTATCTGGGATGAGGTTATAAGCCCAGTTCTTGATTCAAACACCGCTGATATTGAGCTGGCCTCGTCTATCACAAGTCTTGCATGGGCAGTAGCTCGCAGTGTTAAAGGCGTTCTCCAGATCAAGCATAATGAACAGCGAAAGTTTATGGCACTGTATCAAGCTTCCAAAAGCTTGCAAGATCCAAATTCGAAGGAAAACGGTTCTACTAAAGCAACAGACGAAGATGCATTTCAAGGTCTTGGCGTGAAATGTATCGGCATACTCGGAAGTTTAGCGACTGAGCCCTCTCCTATTGAGCTCAATCGAGAGATTGGAATCTTCCTTCTCACCGTCCTCTCTGCACTTCCAGACAGCCTCCCTGCCGATGCGGTGGAAGCACTTAATCAAGTCTATGACATCTACGCTGACAAGGAATACTCATTTGACGAGCAAGTGTTTTGGGGCGATAACTTCTATAAGCACTTGAGTGAGATACGGCCCAAAGTTAAACAGATGGCAAAATCGATTGATAAAAGAAAATTTGTCGAGTTACGAGTGAGGGCAGATGAAGCTTATTTGAACCTGGATAGATTCTTGACGTACAAAAGAAAAGAAAAGGCGAATAAGTCTGATGAGTGAAGATCCGCAGCTATTTCATGTTCATGAATGTGCAAGGTTGAAGCATGGGTGACTATTGTCCAATATTTTACTTTAGGAGCTTATCGAGAAGTAAGCTAAGGCGTTTAGTAATCGAAGCGTAGGCTATCCTAATAAAATCCAATATTTAAATCCAGATGCTTAAGAGTAGAATAATCCAAGGTTGCAAGCAGCGCCTCTATAACTAACCGAGCGAGGCGCTTGCTTCAAAAATGTACCACGTGCTTCGAAATTCCACGAACTAAACAGGTACCCTTCAAGAGAAGCACACTTACGGCCCTCTGCTTGGCTAAATTTTATTCTCTTTCTTCTTCGTTTAACTAAAAATTCTACTTGGAATTTTTTGTTAGGATTCAATGAAGATTATTTGAGTATTTGTTGTATCTAAGAGGATGAGTGTAAATTGAGATCTCGAAAAAAATCGAATTCGGCAAAGCAACAAAAGGCCCCTCTGCGTCGCCGTATTAATTTTCTCCCCTTCAACACGCGACGCAGAACTGAAAGTGGTAAAAGTCAAACACAAGATGGGTGTCAACAGAGCTCTGGCGGCTACAAGTTGTGCCAGTTGTCGTCTCTCTCTTCTTCGAAGTTTTACATCCATAGCTGGACCCTCAATTCGAAGCCCATCGATCTTAGCGACGTTACCAAAATGCCGGACTTCGACGCAGCAGATGCGGACATCATCGAGACTGGCAGCGGAGGATCAACCATGGAAAGATGAGATCCAGGAGATTCGCCAATCAAGACCTGTGGAAGAACATACGAATGATGGTGTAGTAGATCATATCGCGCCTATTGAGGAGAAAGGGGAAGCTCCTGTTCCTTGGTACCTCCAGGCTAAGCCTTCAGAACAATCGCAACAGCCATTATCAAATTTACAGCAATTACCTGAGCTACCTGAAAGATCGCCACCCATTCTACAACCGCTCCTTCAGAAATTATTTATGGATTTAGGCCTCGATGATCTCAAACTCCTAGATTTGCGAGGCCTTGACCCTCCTCCAGCCCTTGGAGCCAACTTGTTGATGCTCATTAGCAGTGCACGCAGCGAGAGGCATTTACACGTATCTGCAGATCGTCTGTGCCGATGGTTAAGAAGTGAATACAGACTACGACCGCATGCAGATGGTTTGCTGGGAAGAAATGAGCTGAAATTGAAACTGAAAAGACGAGCAAAACGAGCGAAGCTTATGGGAAATTCAATTGACGAAGATGGAGACGACGGAGTGAGAACTGCCTGGGTTTCTGTCGATGTCGGTGCAGTGAAGGCTGCAGAAGGCGAATCCAAGAACAACATCCCGTTCATTGGCTTCGGGCGTCGAATTGATGGAGTGAGGATAGTGGTGCAAATAATGACAAAGGAAAAAAGAGAGGAGATTGAGTTGGAGCAGCTATGGAGTGGTATACTGCGGCGAGGAACTCATTCAGAGACCCAGGATGACGTTGAACTCTCTAGTACTGAGCCAAGAACCTCTGAATCCGCGGGCAACCAAATGTCAGCAAAGATATCAGGTAGGGGCCTCCAAAGCCTGGGACAGACGCGAGGATTCCACACATCGAGGCGCCATTTCTCAGCAGCAGGTTCTACAGAGATTCAATCAAAATCTCCAGAAGATCACCCGATGTCTTCCCAGCAGCTCAATGTCCCAATCAGTTTTGAAGAATTTGATTTGAACAGCCTTCAAGAAAATTTAATGCGAGATATTATGGCAGAGAATTTTGACAAGGCCAGAAAAGATCTTCTTGAATATAGCCAGCATGTCCCACAACTTCAGAACGAAGGGTGGAGACCTGTCCTTTTGGACTTGTTGAGAGGTTATCTCGAGAGCCTTCCTGCTGAGAAATCTTTATTACATCTCGGAGAAAGTGGTTCTGACGACCACAATTCAAGTCCTTTTTTGAAATGCTTTTATAACACCATTTCCATGTACCCATCCAAATCTGAAGCGGAGACGAAGATTTGGCTATACTGTTATGCCCAAGAACTCGGACACCCGCAATACGGCGTCAACGCTCTGCTACTGTTATTTCGGGAGCTGCAAGAGTTTGGAGTGGAAATCTCACGGTCAACGTATCTGTCCCTTCTTCGAGGGGTTCTCCTTCCTGAGAAGGATAATAGCAACCATAATGACCTTTCAACACCCGCTGCGGAAGGTGCTTTAGAGATCTTGCAAGTTATGTATGAGCAGGGTATGGAAGTTCTCACAGAAGACGTTTTTGTGCAGCTGCAAGAACTCACAGCTTCGAACGAACGTCAAGAACCTCTGTTGGGATCAATATATCAAGATTCTACCGCGACATGTGATCTTCCTAGTCTGCCCATGCGTCCGATTCAACGTCGAATTCACGTTCTCATGAATTCTCTCGACTTACCTCTCTTTACAGAGCAGTCAAGAATGCGGCTACTCCAACTTTATGCCAGCCAACAAAACTGGCTTGAATTTTTTGACATTTTTAGAATGGCTCCTCTGAAAGGTCAACCGCAATCCGCTATTATGTATGCTTTTATGTTCAGCCTCGTGGCTGATACGAAGTATCAGAAGGCTTGTATGGTGACCTTGCGAATCTGGATACCAGAGTTGAAGAAGGAGCAACCTCCTGTGGCACTTGATGGTGATCTTGCATACGCAGTTCGAGCCTGTCTCAAGGTTATTGATCCTCACATAGAACGACAAGCAATTGAAGCACCAGAGACTAACAGTGAATGGATGCATTTATGGCAGCAGACCGTGGTGCCCGAAGACTCAAATGACTTATCTTTGTATAAGTAGATGTAACAAGACTGTACTATTATGTATATCAGAGGCATTGGCCGTACATTGTAAATAGACATATAACCCCTATTATATATTCTGACCATAAGGCAACATCAAAATTAACTATTAGTACGAAGTAAAGTAGTTTTATTTTCTACTACATTTTACATCCCCTATTTTCCGCCTCCCCAAGTAAGCGAGTCGAGGAAATTCTACCTTATGTCCTGCTTCTTCATCTGCTCGCTCGTAGGCCCTTCCACTACTATCATCCCTTCCCGCAAAACTTCTTCATGGAAAGTTTAACTTCTTCCTTCTTACCTCATACCACAAGACGTGTCATTGATTTCCGACCTACCGCATCTAACAGCTCTGTGATAGGTACACCAGCATTGACTTTTCCCACTGTGTGCTCTTTCCTTTAGTATCTTGGTCTCATCTCTCGTCTTACTCTTCTCTTTCGGCTCGTGTCTCTGGGAGTGATGTAGTTAGTTCCGATTCTGTAGTCATTGCAGTCATTACAGCGGTTTAAAGTTTGGGTTTCCTTATGTCCAACTCTATTGGTGGAAACGCCAATCGATTTTACTTTGATTTATACTGTACCACGAACGACCCTAGAGATCCACAGTGGGTTAAGAACCATAATATAAAGAGTAAATTCCTTTAGCACAGAATTGTCTCTGGGGAGAGGCCGGTATAAATATCCCCGTAGCAGTCGAGAAAATCGGACCTTTTAGCCACTGAAACCGAAACTGTCAGCTTACAGGTACAATTCCAGGTGGTCTCCCGCTCGGACTATCGCTGGCGGCAAGCTCGACGTTGGTTGTAGGCTGAATGCTGGGCAATACTAGGCAATACTTGGCCTCAGCGGAGTGGTGTAGTGGAACGTGCTTTCAATCATTGGCGGTGAGACACCAGCGTTTGCAGCACGCCAATAGCAGCAGATCTGCGCCGCCCACCTCCTGATTCGATTGCCTATAACAACAGCCTTGCTGTGATTGTCTGTACGACGGCCATAAACAAACCCCAAACCTCACGCACATCTCACCTCACTCAGCCAGCCAGCCCAGCCCAGTCCAGCCCAGCTGAGCTGAACAGCACTCTGCACTCCGTAAGACAGCTAGCTATGTAGCTACCTTTCCTATTTACTTTCGTATTTCGCTCTTCAATCCTTTTTCAATTTCGTTCCAATTTTCAGCTCCTGGTTTAGACTCAATCGAAAGCCAGCTCTCTCTATCCTCAAAGTCGCGCAGCCAACAAACCATAACCATAACTATAGCCATATTCTTAACCATAATCATGAAGCTCAGCCTTGCTTTCCCGTCACTAGCCGTCCTATCCTCCATTCCCAGAGCTATCGCGTGGGGTACGCTGGGACATGAAACTGTTGCTTTCGTAGCTACTAACTTTGTTTCCGCGACCACGACATCCTTCTTCCAATCCCTTCTCCAAGATGACACTACAGAGTACTTAGCCAAGGTTGCGACCTGGGCAGATTCATTCCGGTACACCAAGGAAGGGAAGTTTTCAGAGCCGTTTCATTTCATCGATGCGAACGATAGCCCGCCCGATACCTGTGCGGTTCAGTATTCGAGGGATTGTGGAAAGTCAGGTTGTATCGTGGGCGCTATTCTAAACTATGTAGGATCTCTATGCGACCAAGTGCGAGGTTACTAATTGTCTTAGACCAATCAGCTTTTGGACAGTTCTGTGGATGCGGGGGAGCAAAAAATTGCTGCTAAGGTTAGTGTATTCATAACTCTCTCCTATGGGATTATATGCTGATATCGATCCTAGTTTATCGTTCATGTGAGTTCTGCCAACGACCTTATTCTCGAATACTGCTAAGTGTTGAAGTTTCTTGGAGATATCCATCAACCTCTTCATGACGAGGGCCTTGCCCGTGGTGGAAACTCCATAAAGGTGAAATTCGATGGTGTTGAGACAAATCTTCACCATATCTGGGACTCAAACATGCCTGAGAAGCTCGTGGGCGGTTACTCTCTCGCCGATGCCAAGAAATGGTCTAAACTACTCACCACCGCGATTAAAACAGGAGAGTACCGGACCCTATCCCAGTCCTGGCTTACTGGGATGGATTTGAGTGACCCCGTTTCATCAGCGTTGGCCTGGGCCGAAGAAACTAATCAATTCGTTTGTTCGACGGTCTTGCCTGATGGAAGGGACGGTGTCGAACTACAAGAGTTAGGTGGAGATTATTACACCACAGCTATTCCCGTCATTCAGCTACAGGTTGCGAGAGCAGGGTTCAGGTCAGTTTTATGCTTGGTATTACGCTGTGCGAAGCTAATTTCTCAATTAAGACTTGCCCGCTGGCTGGAGCTCATTGCTCAAAGCGCACAAGCTCCGCAAACCGAGTTGTAAGTGAAGCAGAGGACAGTCTTCTATTTGAGAAAATATGAGAAAATACAACATCTAATATCAGTCTTCACATTGTCCTAAGAACCGAGATCTGAAAATTTCACAGTATCTATCTATGTATTGATCGCGCTGAAAAACACAGTGAAATGGTAAAAAGGCTATTGGTAGCTTCACTCTAACAGAAATTTCAAAAACGATGTGGCTACCACAACGCCATCCTGGTACCTGTCCACTCTCTCCATTGCATCTTCAAATGTGATGTCGTTCAAGATGCCCGCGTCATGCCTCGCAATTAAAATTTCCCTTACGATCTCCTCGTTGAATTCAGGATGTCCCTGAACTGTAATAAATCTTTTGGCAACATACATTCCTTGCACAGCACACTTTGCCGTGGATCCTAACTCCTCTACGCCATCTGGATACGAATACACGATATCCTGATGCATTTGATGCAAAGCCTATTATCTTTTAATTGATATTGACTAAGGAATCAGAATAATAACTTACTAAAGCAGGTCTACCAAAAAGTTCCTGTCCTTTCTTCGTCAAATCAACAGCCATAACACTAACTTCCCAGCCTTTATCACTCCTGCCCACCCTAACCCCCATTGCCCTCGCCACAATCTGGTGGCCAAAACAAACGCCAATAATTCTCACTCTCCTCTGTGCCAAAATGTCCTTCACGAAATCCACTAACTTCAATATCCAAGGATCGTCATCAAAAGCGTTATGTTTTGAGCCTGTGAGTAAAACCGCGTCTATCTCTTTTAACGCAGGGTATTTTTGTTCTGAAACCACCTCATATGAGGATATTTGGAGCCCAGATGAAGAGGTGAGACCAGGGTGCGAGAGTGTGTCTGCTGCTGCGTTGAGGAGTGCTTTGAAGACACCACCATAGGTGCCATATTTTTCTGCCGTGAGAGTGAGGGGAGTCCCGCACTCTAACACCGCTATTCTGAGGGGAATCTGGGTCATTTTTGAGCGTGATCGATATCCAACGAATAGAGGAGGCCGGTACCAGAGGAGGAAAGACAATTAAATGGATAAACTCGTCCAGGGGAGTGAAATTCCCACTGCTCAAGAATGGGATCCGATAACTGCAAACAGGGTATACCGCCTGCCTCTTATGGCGATATCAAGACGTTGAACGAATACATCGTCACGTGCGCCTATAGAAAGGCAGATTGGGTACAGAGCTTTGGTTTCACAAGCTTCGGCGGAATCGGAGAGAGCAATTAAAAATATAAGTAGCATGTGCTTCCTGCAGAAGTTCGGCGAGTCTATTTCTAGCACGCACCGGGCTCAACAAAATCGACTAGCGGCTCTGCAAAAGGATGCTTGCCACGACTCACCAATGCTTATAACTCCATGAAAACTTCGTCACTTCTTCTCTATTTTGTTCTTATTTAATAAACATTGAGAGGATTGGAGCTATCTCAAATTTTCAACAAAAATAACAACGTTACTAACTTAAAAGTTGCAATCGTATCGGAATTGGAAGCTCCACCCTGGTCTAAGTAATGCTTAAATCTGAGTACATCATTCTAATAAACCTGACATTAAATTACAGGTTACTCTCAGAACTCCGCTCTCATTGTTTGGTTACTCTGCTTTTCCCCTTTATACAAAGGCCCTTCATCTGCGATTGTGAAGCCCAAAGCAAAATTTTAGGGAGGGCCGCCAAAAATGGGGAGTTCTGACAACCAAAGCTCCATCACCCAGCAAGGTTTGGCTTCTGGACCAAGTACTGTTATTAATGAGCGAACTTCACTTCTTTCTGCTACAAACAGGAACTTAAAATATCATGGAACAACCCCAGAAGAGGCTTTCACTGAAGATGAGTCGGAAGAGAGAGATATTGACCCAAATAAATTTGACGACCTCGTGTCTCGATCAGAGTTAATTAACACTGGACTTGGAATCGAGCCAGAATCTCAAGAAACTGCAATTCTACGCGGCCCTCGAAGATACAGCGTTCTTCGGTCTTCAAGCCATGCGAGCAGCAAAAGGAAAAAATCATTTACAAGCACGATTGGGGGTGCGTCAGGTACCGTTGCGCATGGAGTCGATCAGGAAATCGAACCTTCAGAGCCAAAGTCTCCTTTCCTTGCAGGCCTTAGTACTTCCCAGTTCTGGATCATATTTACAGGCTATCTTACTTGCCTATTTGTGACCTGTTTCGATTCCACAATCATGGTTTCAAGCCATCCTGTTATAACCTCATACTTCAAGAGCTCAAATAGTGCATCGTGGTTATCAGCAGCTTTTCTATTGACCTCCACTGCCTTTCAACCCATTTTTGGCCGGCTATCCGATAGTATTGGTAGAAAATCACCATATATTTTTTGTATATTTTTATTTTTGATTTCTACGATCTGGTGTGCCCTTGCCTCCAACATGTTAAGCTTTATATTTGCAAGAGCAGTATGTGGGCTTGGAGCAGGAGGAATGATGGCAATGGGCTCTATTATCGTTAGTGACATGGTACCAATTGAGATTCGTGGTGTATACCAATCTTACATAGCTATTGTGTATGGCGTTGGATCAGCGGCTGGGGCTGCTCTTGGTGGGCTTATTGCCGACTCCTTAGGTTGGCGATGGGAGTTCGGTATGCAAGTCCCTCTATTGATCATATGCCTATTAATCTCAAGTGCTACTGTCCCAAGTAATATTGGTCTATCAGAGGGTGTAGAGAGGAAAACCTTATGGGAGGCGATGAAAGTCTTTGACATAAAAGGTTCAATCCTTCTCACAACATCTGTAACATTTCTTATCCTAGGATTGGTATGTTCAAATCCAAATTTACATGAAGACATATTTTTAACCACGAAACAGAACCTCGGTGGCAACGTGTTTCCATGTATGTTTTCCAACGCTTCATATTCTCCGCATTATCCGTTTCTCCTCCGCATATCAAATGCGAAATACTGACTATTGTACACAGGGTCACACCCTTTTGTTATAACCTCTCTTGTGATATTCAGCATCTGCTTTCCTGTCTTTTTTTACATCGAGTCTTATGTCGACCTTCCAATCATGCCACTGAAATTAATACTCAAGAATCCTCACGCAGGGCTTATCCTCGCGAACGGCATGGGCGCAGTTGTCGTCAACGCGCTACTTTTCAATATTCCCCTTTACTTCCAGGCTGTTCTTCTCGAATCCGCTACTTCTTCTGGCCTCCGACTAATTATACCATCTATCGTTTCGTCAGCTATTGGCACCGCGACCGGATTCCTCATCACTTGGACGAAACGCCTTAAACTGTTCTTAGTTTTAGGCGTCCTGTTTCTCTTCTTTGGGGCTGCAGCATTGTCGTGTATGCAGAGGGGAATGCCAAATTGGGCATATCTTCTACTTCTAGTCCCAAACAATATTGGGCAAGGGTTTATGTTCCCGGCAACGTTTATGGCGGTACTTGCTGTCTCCGATCAGTCTGAGCAAGCTGTGGTTACAAGCACCCTGATTCTATGGCGATCAATGGGCATGGTTTTGGGTGTTGCTATTAGTAGTTTTGTTTTACAGAATGCGCTGTTGATATACCTCGAGCTGAACGTCGACGGCCCCGATAAAGAATCCGTTAGTTTCCCCCTTTTTTCTCGTGCTAAGCGAGAGGCTAACCGACCACCAAAGGTAATCCAAGCGGTACGCAAATCCGTTCGAGCAATTGCCAAGCTCGCACCTGAATACCGTGAGCAAGTGATCGACTCATACGCTTCATCATTAACAGTAACCTTCGGGGTGGCAACTGTGCTGTCGGCTGTGGCAATGTTTCTCACTTTGCCTCTCAAGTTGCCAAAGTTGGGACACCGAAAGTGAATAGGAGGAAGACGGTTGAAAAGAGGAGGCTTCTCACTACCTCCTCCTCATGAAATAAAACCGTGAACTATATCAGCATGGAATATCACCTTGGAATATCGGCATGGAGTTTTCTGATATATCAGAATATGCAGGGAAAAGCATATGGTATTTGGATAATGAGTCAGTCTGCGCTGCAATCTTTGAGCGTAAAAAATTTCGGCATGGAGTTTTCTGATATGTCAGAATTCGTATGGAAAAGCATATGGTATTTGGATAATGAGTCTGCACTGCAAACTTTAAGCGTAAAAAAATTTCAGCTGCCTCTTTCTAATTACTTAAGAGAGGCCTTATTTATTGCCGGTACATTATCCTAAATGATTTTATAACAATACCAAGACTAAGAAAGAAAAGCATTGTATGACATTAACCTTATGACGGAAAATATAGGAGATGCCTCCTACGACAGCGGCTCTTCGGAAATAGTTGATGTGTCCTTATTATACAGCATTCTTTATGGAATTAAATCGTCTGTTCCTTGTTGATATGTTTTGAATTGCTCCAACAGCGTCTTACTCCATTGGCTTAATAAGTTTTGACGCTGTAATTCTTCATAGGTCAGATCTTCCTCCTTCAACTTAGATTCTTCGCGATTGTGGCCAATCAAGGCTTCTTCTACCGGCAAACCCATTCTGCTCTCCAAATAGGCTGGCCAATTCTTTGCATAGCACCCTTTGATAACTAGTTTTTCAAGTCCTTGGATCTCCCCGAGCGCACGAACAAAGTCCAGGTTATCTCCCAAACCCCTCGACGGAGCCCCTCGTTCCGAGAACCGGGGAGCCTCATAATCTACATGCCATTCAAGTACAATAGACCGCAGGCCGGTAGCTTTCTCAGCTAAAACGTGTAGAAGTGATAGCCACGAAGAGATGTTAGAGGTTGATGGTACCTTGATGGTTAATCTCCTCACGAACTTAAGGTTTACAAAACCAATCTGTCCAATAAATTCCAGCATATGTTCTGGATTAGTTATTAGGAAGATATTCTGCGAGTAGAGTATCGGATTCGCTTCGAGGTGGATTTTCTTGCACGTTCGCACTATGCTTAGGCCCATTTCTTGAAATCGCCGTGGTCGAATTTTTTGGACGAAATAGGTATTTTCAATTACGTCTCTGAATACCCATCGAGAGTCATTTCTCTCGATTCGGGTCAGGACAAGAATTTCGTAGATTCGAAGCCGAATTTCGACTGGCAAGGAAAAGAAAGTGACCTTGTTGTTTGGTTTGGCATTGTTGGTACCAACTGGACGATTGCGATAGTGCGGCCAAATTGTGCCTATGGCTGGGAGGCTGGCGCGGAGCTTATCGAGCTTGAAGGAGTCGTCATTGAGATAATTCCTTTTGAAAGGCCTCTCTTCTTGTGACGGTGGCATTGTTGTTCACCTAGCTTTCTAATATGACTGATGGAGAGAAGTGTGAGGAGCTAGAACTGGTGAGGTTTTAAGGTGTTGGCGTAGCATAGGCAACTAAGTTTACCTACGGTAGCAGCTAACGGTACGTAAGTTAGCCTTGTCCGTACTTTACGCAATTAGCTAGGTGCATGCTTGTTTTGGTGGACAGCGAAAGAACTGTACAATCGGCCGTAACCTTCCAGCTTGTCATCCCTTAAAGTCTGGTTACGGGATACCTACCTAGGTAGCCATCAAAAAGCTTATTTAAATGTTGGCTAACTATGACGAAATAATTCGCTGATAATTGGCTAACTTCTGCTCCAGGGACTTACTGAATATTATTTATTGTTGACGTACCACCGTCCGAGCGCCATCGAAGCTTAGAGGTTACCCCACATCAAATTCCAAATTACGACGACGCCCAAACCTCCATTCATATCACCAGTATGCCTCTACCTCGAGCATCCCTTCGATCATTTCTTTCCTCTGCGAAGGCAGCTCTCAGCAACCCAAGTCAACAATCTTCCCCAGTGACATTTGTCATTGGGAACGAATCTGCGGGCAAGATAGCTTCTCATGAATACTTCTCCTTGCTGCAGCTAACATCTATATAGACCTCGACTCCCTCTGCAGCGCCGTGGTGCTGGCATACCTGCGAACGTACACCTCTACCTCAAAATTGAACCCTCTCTATATCCCTCTCTCCAATATCCCGCGCACAGATCTCTCTCTGCGACCTGAACTTGTCCCAGTCCTATCTCGCGCCGACCTCAAACCAAGCGATCTCATCACGCTCTCCGAATTATCATCTTTCGCTGAAAATATCTCTGAACCACCTCCGGGGCATACGGGATGGGTCCTTGTTGATCACAATGCTCTGCAGGGCGATCTCGGAGACTTATACGGAAGCAAAGTAATTGGGTGTATCGATCATCATGATGAAGAGAGCAAGGTCCCTAAAGATAGCGGCGACGAGCCTCGGATAGTAAAGAGATGTGGAAGTTGCTCTAGTCTCGTGGTCGAATATTGCAGGGAAGCGTGGGATTTACTATCCTCTAAGTCAACGGAAAAAGAGACGGGTTTATGGAATGCCCAATTGGCAAGTCTAACACTTGCGCCGATACTCATTGATACGGCAAACCTCACATCGAAGCCGCAGACTACTCCTGCCGATGTTGAAGCTGTCAAGTACCTTGAGAATTGGATTTCTGCTAATGCAGGAAGCGATTTTTCTGTTGACGATTACTATAAGGAGATATCAAAAGCCAAAGAGGATATTGGAGGCCTCAGCCTACCTGATATCTTAAGAAAGGATTACAAACAGTGGATTGAAGCCGGATCTGTAGATCTTGGTATCAGTTCTGTTGTTAAGGAATTATCATTCTTGATCGACAAGGCAGGTGGAGTGGAAGGTTTGCTCTCCACCCTCAAGGATTTTGCAAAAGAGAGAAGCCTATCTATCTGTTCCATCATGACCATATCATTTCCGAATGGTGTTCTCCAGAGGGAATTACTTGTTTGGGGGTTGGATGAACATGGGTCAAAGTCTGCGAAGAAATTTGAGGCGGATGCGAAAGAGACATTGGGCCTTGTGCAATGGGGTGAGGGCTCGTTGGATCAAGACGGAGATGGCCAATTTCGCCGTTGCTGGCGGCAACAGAGAGTGGAAAATACTCGCAAGCAAGTTGCACCGCTGCTGAGGCGTGCAGTATTGGCCTAAGAATGTGAATCAGATCCGGACATCCAGCCCTTGCCAGAACCACCTCGATGGGTCGACTACGACTGGATTTATATATCCTTTTCTTTTCCTGCCAGTCTTGAGATCTGAACTATGCATGCAACATGGTCATTGACGTTCATGATACTGTCCGCCACTGGGATGCGAGAGAAATGGCTGCCTGTTCGGCGTCCAAAAGCTCGCCCACGCCACTCCCACTTCTTAATCCCGCAATGTTTCGACATTGCCAGCTATAGTACATCGTTTTCGAGCGAGCTACTTTCTGTGAAGGATTATCTCTCACAAGCAGCAGGCTGTGCGGCTTTGTCTGCCCCCTCCCTGCGCTATCTTTTGTATCTTTCCCCCCCCCTTCTTCGCGTGACAACATGTATTTCAGTTTTTGTCACCACGGGGTCGCAAAGATGGAATTATACGGAATGTAAAGTATTTTAGCAAGCTTTAGTAAGTGCTCTAGTGTTTTCCGGCCGAGCCTTTCGGCTCTTTGAAAAGCAAAGCAAAGTCTCGTGATGTGGGGATCTGGCTCTCCGTTGCCCAGGCCAGGCGAGATGTGATGAATGTCTTCCCGTGTCTGGAAACTCGGTGAGCGCTCCACCCGCAACTCACCCCGCGGAATTTCACGTAGGAAAGCACGGACACTGGCGCGCGACGAGTCAGGCTGGCCGCGCAGATGCCGCCGCACACAGTATATGGCCGTCCAGGAGGCGCAACCTCTCCAGTACAATCCAATCCAATGCAATGCAATCCCATCCAACACACAGTGCCGTATAATTTTGGTTTGAGCGGTCGGTGATGGGCACGGCAATGGTCTGGTCTGGATCTCCGCGCCGTAGCCGCTCCCCTCTTCATCCGTCACGTCGCGGTGTCCAGTCCTTTGGGTCGAGACAAGGGTTCCGGGAGGGATGAAGCGAAGTTCATTGGGGGGGACGCCATGAGCCCTGGGGAGACCGTGCGACCCCGTCCATCCCCACTGGAACCCCAGAGGACCCCCCTCCCCCCGAGGGTGTGTGTCAGTCTCCATAAGTCTCGTCGTGTCGTCCACTGGCACGCCCGCCGCCAACGTGCCGAACACGCTCTGTCCAACATACGAGCCGAGAGGAGCCCCGACCGGGAGGAAACCCCCCCGACTGACATGCCCCCCCCATCGCTACGATCGCTTGCACATCCTGGATCTGGAGGGTGAGTAAGGCGCCAAAGCGGAAATCATCGTCATCATCACGCCAGGGGGGGGGACGAGCAGACACGAGACCGAGTTTTTCCTCCATTACATTCCTGCTCTGGGGTTTTGTTTGCCGGTTTCGGTCGGTGAGTGGACGAAGGGAGATGCCCTCCAGCCCAGTCACCGTGCTATTGTCTCTGGGTACGCGACATCGTGCGGGTGCGATGTCGTAGCATAGTGGATTGACGGAAATTGCAATCATCCCGTACGGGACGGTCGCAAACGTACCGTACGTCCTGTACGTCCTGTACGTCCTGTACGTATTGTACGTACTTGTACGTGAACTGTAACTAATACTGTAATGACAAGGACGGTAGTGGTGATGTACACTTTGGGAACGGGCGAAAGGCCTCGCCCTTGTCCTACGACTGGACTCGGCCGGCCGATGGCATTCCTGCCGCCGGGCGCGGAGCCTGTTGTTGGTCGAGTCCAACTGCCCAACCTGATCCGGTTGCTGATGCTGATGCTGATGCTGATGCTGATGCAGATCCCACTGCACCGCACCGCACCGCGCCGCCCAGCTGGGACACCCATTCGTGGAGGGGCAGCCGTACACTGTACTGTACTGTACTGTACTGGTACTGTACGGGACAGGTCACCACTCATACGGAATGGGGTACCGCGCGAAGTACTTTGCTCCTGCCTCCACACTTGCGCCTCACGCCTCAAGTTTTTACACTTCACTCTTTTCGCGCTCTCCCCTCTCTCCTCTCTTCTCACTCGTCTCTCTCTTCTCACTCTTCTCACTCTTCTCTCTTTCCTCTTCAATCTTCGTTCTCACTTCCCTCACTCTCCCTCGAACGAGTTTCCTGCAATCCAGCTCATCCGATCATCTGCACGACCAACCTGCCAACATTTGTGTGCCCCACCCGTTATTGTTTCTTTTTCTCTCCCCCCATATTCACAAGGCTGTTTGGTTCACCGCCGCAGCATCGTACAGCACGCCCACCTACCCGAGGAAAACACAACGCCCTGCGGAGCCTCGGCCAGGAAATTAAAGAGAAAAAAATAATTAAGAAGAATTTGACTCAAACGCTGGAACGGCTCTCGGAGCGATTTTGAGAAGAGTTCCAACCTTCGCTCCGCTCACCTCCCAAGCAATAATCACGAAGTCCATCACACCCTCTCAAATCCTGGAAAAGGCGGCAATCACAACTGGCGAAATGGTTCTGTTACGAGGAAGAACCAAATTAATCCCATAATATCTAAACCCGCCTTCCCTGCAATATTACAAAATCATCAGAAGGGCATAAAAAGGCCCAGGCAGAGGAGGCCAGAAAAGCCGGTCCGTCTCACGATGGCACCTCTGTCAACCTACAGTTTGACTACATGGCACCAGAGCCAGGTCATCGAGACGAGATCGATGAGCAGTAACACCTCCGACACAGCACTTTCGATCACAAAATCTCAAGGGAATATTCTACAATGCCTGGCCTTGGTATTTTCAACCGTCAGTGTGGCCTCGGCCATATTGGCTTTTTATTGGTTTGTCAAAATGCGTAGGAGCTTCAGGCATGAGTAAGTAAACTAAACCTTCAGCATATCGAATACTAATATTTTCAGTCTTATCATGCTTTTGATCCAAAGTGACATGTTCAAAGCGCTATGGTTCCTGCTTTATCCCGTTGTCACGTTTTCAAGTGGCCCAATTTCGAATAGTTCAGTGTTTTGCCAAGTCAATGGCTTTTTTGTATCACTCGGAATCGAGGCATCAGGTACGAGCGCCGCCCTCCCTAGGCCATATCAAGTTAACACAATGTAGACTTTGCTGTCCTTATGATTGCCGTTCACACTGCCCTGTATATATTTCGACCAAGATCTTCAACTGGGGAAGGAGGACTGTATCCATATCGCAATATCGCATACGTGCTCTGGGTCATTTTCCCGGTCCTGATGGCATCGTTAGCCTTTATTAATCGCCGGAATGCCTATGTATCGGACGGAACATACTGTTATCTTCCAGTACGGCCGTTTTGGTATAGCCTTGCCTTGGCTTGGGTCCCTCGATATATCATTTTCATAATAATTCTGGGTATTTACTTATCTATATATTACTACGTCAGGTATAAATTCCACGGATTCAACAAATCCAGCGGAAGCAACTCTACTCCTAGTGGCTCTAGTGGGACGGGAAATCATACGGCAGCACCTCTGAGACGACAAACCCTCCCCCCCACCCCAAATCTCAATTCAAATGGTTTGATACCGAATTCGGTTCCTGATGATGCGGAATTTCCGAACCAGGAATCAAATTCCAAACCGAAGATTATGACTGGAACTCACCGTTTTATGCTGGCGAGTTTTGCGGTACCGAATCAACCTTCTCCATCGCCGCCATCTGAAATTTTACAGGTAGACGACGATTCATTTAGTGGACCCTCAACCCCCCATCCGCTCCCAAAAGTATGCTTAGCTGTACCAATCACCCCACGCACTATGGGTTCCGCGCAATCTGAAATACCTTCTGTATCCCGAGCTACCTCCTGGCAAGACGGGTTTGTTCGTCGATACTCGCCAAATACAACGAAAAAGACCTCGGCCGTTGATATGTTCACCATACTTCGACAACATCCGGATTCCTCTGATGCTCCTATACCTATATCTCAGCTGCAACTTCTAAACTCCCGTGGGCAGAACTTTGCAGAGGCTGAAATGCTGCGGACACGAGACAAGATTCGGAGACAATTGAGGTTCTTGTTCATATACCCATTAGTATATATAGGGATGTGGGTTCTTCCTTTTGTTTCGCACGTGTTGCAGTATGATGACAAATTCGCCATTGATCCACCCTTTGGATTAACTTGTGTTACAACAATCTGTATCTGCAGTCAAGCAGCAGTTGACTGCTGGCTCTTCTCTACTCGAGAGAAACCATGGAGACATATTCCTGGTAGCGATGGGAGTTTCTGGGCAAGTCTTAAATTCTGGTCTGATTGGAAGGGCTTCGGAGGGAGAAGGGTAGTTCACGGTCCTGGCAAGACGAGAGATGAGATGGTTCGCGAAGCTAGAGCTGCATATAAGAGGCGAGATGAGGAACTGGCTCAAAGGAGAAGTAAAACTGATGGCCCGGGTTTGCATTTAGAGGGCTTTGGACGGAAAGAAATGAGTTGGTGGGAACGTCCTGGAGTCGATAGTGCGGGGTTACCGACTGTGACCGAAGAAATTCCAAACCCTATGGAGAAGGTTGTGGTGTCTAATCTCAGAGGTGGTCCACTGGACGAAGCCGCGAAACTGGACGAAGTTATAGATTCAGCGCCCGCGACCTGGAATTTACCTCCGCCTATCGAGAGTGAAGACTCTGCATCTCCGATTAGTGAGACTAGCTCAAGTACGGTACATAGTTGATATAAAATATGGGAAGGGGCAGGAAATGGTTGCATGGAGGAGGATTGTTTTAGCGGCATTGCATTGGTGTTTTTGGAGATCACGGATTAGTACGGTTATATTTAGGTTTTGATTCATCCGATGCGTCTACGGACTCGGAACTGCATGGAATCTGGTCACATTGGGCTGGTGTTTGTTTTGAGGATGTGGAACCCCTCTGGAGCATTTTTGGGAATAGGCATGAACCAGGAACCGAAGAGACTACCGGTGTATATAAAAGAGCTGGAAATATAGCATAAAGATAAGTTCTTCCTTAAAAAATTGCGGCGATAAAAAAATTTTGAAATTCCAAAAGATAAACAAGTCACCATGCACACAAAATCTCGGATTGAATTTTCCTTTATAGGAATTGAAACCATGTCTCAAGAGTAGTTTCAGGAGTGAGTTTTAAAGTTAGCTACACCATATACCTTTGTTGTTTATTGCTTTATATTTATTACGGCGTTTGCTCGTACTAGTTATTCGGAACTAAACCCGATCTGCTTGGCTCAATTTTATGTCAAACGGGTTGGTTGTATATATAAAGATAAGAGAATCTTCTAGAACATGCCTGTTTGGCTTCCTCAATTTCTCGGAGTAAATTTCCTTAATCAGAATAAGGGCAGGAGCAGGTTCAGGAGTTAGTAAGTTATAGAAACAGTAATTAAATGTTTACGGAAACTGCGTTCTTTTAAACAAATATTTTTATATAATTGTAAAGAGGTATTGTACTTTTGCTACTCTTTGCTAGATACTTGTAAATATAAGAAAATAACTAGAAATCACAATTGCCTTACTAATATAGTGTTTGAACCAGTAAATGGAACCGGTCACATGACTAGCACGTGACCTTCACATGATGTATGTTGTAGCAATATTCCCATTAGGGAGGATGGAAAGGGGTAAAACCTCGCGAGCTTGATCCCATTCATTCCTCCTATGAATCAAGAATCAATACACTAACGAATACAATACGGCACATCCTTAGGCTCCGTTTCCATTGATTTGCTAGGTATTCAGGTGTATCGACATATAGTTAACGGAGAGGAAGTTCCAGGAAAATTCTTGTACTCGGCTAGTATTTTGTTTTTGTAATCCTAATAAATAGCTGTAGCTCGCAACAATACCTCGGAGATACTCAAGTCAAGGACATGGGCTGCAGCTTGGGGTTTCCCCCACCATGCCTTGCGATCGTACTCGTCACTGTTGAAGCACCGCCTGTCTTAGCATACATACATGCCCTACATTTTTCATATATAGGCCTTACAGCCTGTGCCACTTCTACCCACTGGAGAACAGACCTCTCTATAATCTATATCGAGCCATCGTGCTCTAACTACTTACGTGACGATTTCTACCCTTTAGAAGAAGAAGACCACCTAAACCGAGAGTTGGCTATCATCTGTGCCAAACTTAGATAGCAGTACATAATTATTGTCTCAAGGACCCCTTTGCTACATTGTGTAATGTCCGCTACTGCTTGCGTATTCTCAGATGCGTAACGTCTTCGAGCAAAGCATAGATGTCACAATCATCGAGGAGCCGCGTCTGAAAAGAGAGACGAAGAAGTAGCCGTCAGAATGGCAATTCTAAACTAAAGAAAGAAGGTTGTACTCTACAATTCCACGAAGAAGATATGTGGGATTCTGTCAGGCAGTTCTTCTCCGCTTCCGTTACCGCTTCCTAAACCAAACTGTCCTCGCCAACTGCCTAGGCAAACTGTCCGACGAAACTGCCCATGGAACTGTCCATCGAAACCGTCCATCGAAACCGTCCATCGAAACCGTCCATCGAAACCGTCCATCGAAACTGCCCAATGAAACTGTCCAATGAAACTGTCCAATGAAACTGTCCAGGCCATCAGGCCGCTACCCGGGCCAGGCCCGAGCAAGCCACTGTTACCGCCTTCCGTTCCCGACTCACGTGCCATGAGGCGTTCTGGCACGTGACAATAGAGCTAAGTGTAAAAGAAAAGAAAAGAAGTTATTGGTTAATAGTTAATAGTCACGCACTTGTCAAGGGATACGTGTTTCCAGAGACACAGAGTAGAGCGTAAGGAAGTGATTTTAACAGAGGTTCCAGCCCTGTATAGTAGTAAATGTAAAGTCGTCAGTAGCCGCCTGTCTTAGCTTAAGTATTGTCGGATCATTTTTCTTGCTTCTATTACTATGTGTCTTCCAGTAATTATACTACAGGGCAGCTGTTCGGCGAACCTCTTTGACTAGAATTTCCTCCTCACAATAATCTTTACAAATGCGTCCCCCTTCCTAGTCTCGATGTGCTTGTGGACGAAGTGTGGCCATAGTGCGATTACGCTCTGGAATGATTTGATATAGGTACAGAAGGGGCAGATAAGATCTGGCTTCTCCTCTTTACAGCTAAGGGCTTGAGCCATAAGGTCCTCATTATTTAGCATAACGGCGGACCCTTAACAAAACTAGAGGGGGAGCTAGTACTCGAAAGTACAGTAGGTATGCCACTTTGGCCTAGGAGACAGCGACAATAGGTCTATCCCTCTAGCCCGGCGCAGACTGCTTATTTAGATCTAGCATACCTCGAGAGTCTCAAAAGCCTGAGAGTGAGATAAATGCTGTCTATTTAGAGATGGGCCGGCAGCAGCAGATCATATACACTACACTGGGGAAACGTGCAAAGCAGCTACTTATAACGGGTTAGACCCTAGATTAGACTTGGTCAGATGCTTTCGTACGACTAAGTGGTAGTACGTTACCTAGCGTTAGCTAACAGAGGGGGTAAGTCACCTGACCTGCGTAGAACGTTGCTTGGGCGATAAGTGGGACCAACGTTGCTAGAGCAATGCACAGATCACTTCGTACGATGATGTATAAATTATCTTTGAGCGAAGGCACTAGGCCTTCTCTCTTTAGTATTTTCTCCTTGTAATAAAACTGGTCTTTCGATTGAACCAAGTCGCCTGCAACCCGTGACACTACTAGAGACAATGCTAATAGGCGAGGAAGGATAATTTCTTTAGAAGTAATTTAAGTTAAGGCCTGTGATATACATCGCTCTATGTACAGAAGGCTAGTCTCTCTAGAAATTAATATTTTCTACCTAATTAAGGAGTTTTAACTAAGCGCAGCTATTCTTAGTCTCTAACCGTGTTGACTCGAATTCAGGAAATAGCTATACAATCTGAAGTTGCAGGAATTTCCCGATACTTACAGCACTACTACTGTGGCTTCACTATTATCAACCGTATTAATCTGAATTCAGGAAATAGCCATACACTCTAAAGTTGCAGGAATTGATACTTACAGTACCTGCAGCATTGGCTTGAAAATAACTCCTACTTAAGCGAGGCTAGGTCAAGGTAAATCCCTGGAAATAAATAAATATATTAAATAATCTATAAAGTATTTTCTCTTAAAGATAACTTCTTTATAAAATCTGTCTTCTAATATAAGATACCAACTAGCTTAAAAAAATTTTTAAAGTAGGTAAGTTCTAGAAACAGGGTAAAAACAATATATTTTTATATTACCTTTGCAAAGTAGTTCTTGCTTATTAGCAAAGGTACTAACTAACTATCCTTATTTCAAGTTCTAGTTTTTATAAAAGAAAAAAGATACAAAGGAATTCATAAGATATCAGCTTGGAGACAAAAATGAAAATAAGAAAAACAAATATTTGCCTGTTCACGGAATCGAACCGTGGGCCTTTTCATGTCCGTTACAATTTACGAGTAAAACGCTTTACCGCTTAGTAAGATCTATGTGACGACAACTCGTTTGAGTTAAAATAACGGCCACACAAAAATCTTTTAACCGAACACGAAAAAAAATAAAACAAAAAATAATGACTGAGATTCTGCCCACTCTCTACATAATATATTAGTACAAGTTTACACTTTATAATATAGCAAGACATACCGGAATCGAACCGAGGATCTTCTCATTTCGGCGTGTATATACGAGTGAGACGCTGTACCACTAAGCCAAGCGGGCTGGCGCTCTTTTTCAGCCAATTGCGATAGCATTGTTAGGATTTGGTCTTATTTTGTCTTATACGATAACTAAGGAAAAAACTGGCAGTCCTAAACGATCTCGGTTCTTGATGCACTTCGAAGGTGATAGCCGATCTATGAATGGAGTTGAAGATTATTTTTAGGGCGATAGCTAACAAAATCTCAGTACGTCTTTTGAATACCGAGTTCAGTAGAGGCAAACAATTCAAATCTCGGAAGCGAAATCTTTTGGTTTCGTTAATTCCACAGTAAATTCCGAAGCGTACAGTACCAAGAACGGTCAGCCACATCTCGTTTGGTCGACTTGATTGTTAGGCGATCGCAGACCATTATTTTTTACTTTTGCATCGGCACAGGGTAATGTCGGCTGTTACTGTACTGCAAGTGCAGGCATCGAGGGGGGCTGTGGGCGCTGCACACTCCCCATAGATGGCCTATAATCTTAACCTTACCCACTCTTCTTACAGCACGACGTCTAGCATTCCTTGGCGGTGCCGGGTGTGTGAGTCATTCTCGTTGAAGGGTATGAAACGACTAACGAGGTAAGACCAACGTCATGGATTTATAAAGACCCCTCCTCCGTCAATTGATCAACTTTGACTTCCCAGAAGCATTCTCCCTCTTGAACCCTATTTAAAGGTTGGACTTTCTTCCAATTACCTCTCCCAAAACCTTACTTACATCAATTAGGACGTCTCACGGGTCAATTGGCCCGTAGAAAACTATACAATCATGCCAGCAGCAAGCAGCTCCAGCGCCGCCTGCTCACGAACATCCGCAGCCATCTTCGTCCAAGACGGTTTCGCCTTCAAATCTCTATAGTCAACGCTCTTCTGGATACTCTCAACGGCAACATATTTACCCCTCTGACGCAAATTACTCCACTGATTACAGCAATAATAACCCCAACTTTCCCAACCTCTGGCCGGATCCTTCTCTTCTCTCGAATCCGCTTTCTTTCCAAGACTTCGATTCTTCATCCAGCCAATTGGAAAGCTGGTCGGAGCCTCTGGATATTGACCTCGACAATTCCTGGACTCTTCTGGCTACTTCCGATGCCTCAATTGACGATCCAATCCTTTCTGATCCTCTCAATCTTTCCCAAGCAATGAACTTTTATGACACATCTCTCATTTCAACTGGACATTTTGTCCAAAACGATCGTAATGACCCTCGTAATGCCCCTTCAATTACGACCAATACTTCAGAGCACTTTTCACTAGGAAACTTATCACCAGGTCCGTCTTCAAATTCAAGAACCTCTCTTCATTTCTTATTTATACTAATACAACACAGACCGCTCTCCAAACCAACTCACCATCATCACCCCCTCGCCTGGGGACAGTCTCACTCGCACCACCTCTCCATCAGCCACATCACATCTGGACACCGACATCCCTTCATCACAAGTTTCACCACCAACTACCGCCGACTCCTCTTCTAACCGCGTCCACAAACGCAAGCTCAACACCCTCGCCGCCCGACGTTACCGCCAAAAGCGCCTGGACCAAATGAGCGAGCTCGAAGCCGCGCTGAAAGAAAGCGAGCGTGAGAAAAACGAGCTGAAAGTGCGGGTCGCGAGATTGGAGGGCGAGGTCGAGGTTTTGAGGGGTCTATTGCGGCCTCACGCATGAACCTAAGTGTGTGTTCCAATGTGTCAGCCATGTATGTCACTTCTTAGAGATTGTGATATTTTTTTGGGAAAATGTATAGATAGGTGCGAGCTTCAGACGATGTCGGTTACGTTGATCATTATAATACAATATAGGTTTTGGAGTAAAGAATTCACATCGGCAAAATATATTTCTTTCATCATTTTGATATCTTGATTTGGGGAGGAGAGAGTATTCGTTGGTGGGGGAGGGATCCTACCGCAAATATCTTGATATTCAAAGCATGATTGAAGATTTATTGGGTTTATTTACTCGTTCTATGATGATCTTATATATGTATACAATAATCACTGGCTTTGCTTTCTCCGCTACTGCAACAGGATACGATTTCTACTGTGATGAGAATCCATTCATCGAATCTCATCATGAGTCGAAATGAACAGCTCTCAAAATCAGATACGCAGCATTTCTGCCTTTGTCTACAATCGGATGAAACCTCTTACCGCATGCAGTAGCCAGGGGAGGAGGAGTGGTAGGTTAACTGGGCCGACCGGCTAAGGAAGGTCGATGAGTGTGCATGAGTCATTCTCACTCAACTCTCATCACTCTCGCTTACCCCCTGAGCCTTGTCTCTGGACAGCATAGAGAAGTAACCCCACCACTCAAAATAGGCTATGCACGTAAACTACGAAGGAAGAGAGCGATTTAAAGCCGCGAGTATGTATAAATGTATATTTACTAAGGAACTAACTATGCCTCTGGAAACTTTGATCTAATTAATTATATTTCCCACTGTGTACCTCGCACGCAAAAGTACAATCTAGATGTTACATGCCAACAACACCGTCCCTCTAATGCAATGAATACCGTGCAGTATGATACTGACAAAATGAAATCGAATTTATACAAACGTTGACAGCCCATTTACCCGGCAGCAAACGTGCTCTTCTTCCTCAACATTTCTCCATATTTCCACAACAGAATTGGCGCCGGCCAACCCAAGAAAATGGCAATAAAAGCCAACAAGCTGTTTCCCCATCCGTAGTGTAATTTATCATACATATACGGTGCAAAGAGAGGGAATGAAAACCCGGCCAGAGATCTTAAAACGGTCGCAGCACCGACAGCACTAGCCGCATATCTAGTGTAAGCATCGACAATGTAGGTCTGGACACATTGGAAGCCGATGATTGTACCAGCCGCGAAGATGGCACTCCCGATATTGGGTAAAATCCAATGTGCATTTGCTTGTGCGGTCCAGCCATACCAAAATAAGCCCACGGGGACGAGTATCGCGCCGGGAATCATCAGGGGTACGCGGAATTCAGGTTTTCCAACGCCATTGTTCCGTGCCTTGAGTTTGCGGTAGATTTTGTCTTGCACCGGGGCACTGATCTGGGTTCCGAGGAAGAAACCAATACCAAGTGATATATAGTTGAGGCCGCCAATACCGACGGATTCATGGTATTGTTTCTCCCACAAAGTAGGGAAAGTAGAGAGCACTAAGTACATCAAGCCATAGAGGTAGGCCATGTATAGAGCTAAGATTTGGACAATTAATTGGGTGCCGAGAAGTCGGAAAGGTCGGACAAGTGCAATGCTTAGTGTTTTGACGAGGGTTCTGTCGGGACGGTCGTACTCTGTGTGAAGGGCTTCATTGCCAGTCTCTTTTATAAGTTTCTGCTTTTTGCGGTGCAGGAGGACTGGTGGATACGTTTCTTGGAGAAAGAAGAGACCAAACAATTGGATTAAGCCGTCGGCAATGGTCGTAGCATAGAACACCCATCTCCATGAAGTATTTTCAGTAATAAAGCCTCCAGCTACAGGTCCAATAGCAGGTCCAAGAAGAGGCGCAAGACTATATATACTGATTGCTCTTCCACGTTGTTCAGCTGCAAACAAATCACTCAGCACACCTCCACCTAGTGCTAGAGGAGCACTTCCGCCTAGGCCGGCCAGAAATCTAAAGGCTATCATTTGACCTTTGGTTTGAGCCAGCCCACACCCAAGATTGAAGAATAGGTATAGAAGATTACTGGTCTGGAGGATGATTACTCTTCCATAAATCTCAGATAGAGGTCCAAGAAACAAAGGCCCAATTGCGTAGGCCAAGACAAATATAGATAGAGTTAAAGCCTGCTCAACACTGTTTGTAATACCGAACTCTTTTGAAATAGCCACTAAAGCTGGTGCGACCATGGATGACGAGACTGGCGAGATGAAAGTGAAGGATGAGACTATAGATTATGTTAGCTTGATCTGAAAAATCGCAGCAAGTGCACCCACCAACTAGGGTTGCTGCCCATTTCCGGCTGGTTGGCCAATTCTTAGGGTTACTTGGATCTTCAGGACCATCCCAAGTCACTAAATTTGGGTCTCTAACACTCCTTCCACTCTTTGATGTTCTGGATTTCTCCAATTTGGGACCAGCTTCCACGTCTCTCTCGTCTTTGATGCCATCTCTTACCTCTAGCACAATTTGGTCCTCTGATTCCTCTGGTAGGTCACTTGTATCTCGGGTATCAGTCTCGCTGAGCTCCTTTTCATCGCCGGTCACTTCACTACCCTGTGCTTCTTCATGTTCATCATGATATCCGTGACCATGGTACTGAGAATGATCATCCAAGTGAGTGCCAGATACCAATTTTCTCAATGGTGGTGGCGACGAAGGCCTGGATGGCCCCGATCTGCTGGATGCCGCTCCCGAAGTGTTCCTTCTCGATCGAGTAGGCTTTTCGTCGGAATCAGCCATGAAAGATATATGCTGCAAATAATGTGCAGAAGGGGATGTCCAAGAGGGATTTAGTGTCCCCTTAAAATTTCAAGAGGCAGACCAATTTGCTGAGTTATGATGACGTCGACAATAGCAAATGCGAGAGGTACTCGCAGTGGCAACAAACCCTTATATATAGTAGATTGAGTTACCACGGAAAGGAGATAGCGATAGCAAAACCCGATATACCTTAAGAAATATTAGGAAGGTTGTGGGGAAAGCCGCCGTATTAAACACCGCTGTAGGAGATAGGTAGGACTTAAGAAACTAAAGAATGCCGATTCCCCGGCCTGCCACTCCCAAAGAGGGCCAATGGAAAAGCTTGTTCCATGGCTTCTAACCAGTTTTATGGGGATGGCAGAAGCAGGGGCGCTCTAGAGTAGGTAAGCAAACGTCAAGCGGGGGCAAAGACTGAAGTGAAAAGTTGAGTACCAGGTACTAAGTGAGCAGGAAAGAGTGACGGCAACACGGCTAAGCGGCATAACTAACGTCAGTGCCCTGGGCACCCATACGGGATTGGGTGCGCTCCGGAGTTTCGAGGGGCTACCATTGGCTACCCGGCGAAAATGACAGCCGCTGCCGATGTTTTGGGTCACATGACACCGGAGGTACCCAGGTACATTTTCTCAAAGCCGAACACTGCCTTCGGACCCCGACTCCTTACTTCGTTTTCCATGGTAAGAAACAGGTGATGCATGTAAGCATGTAAGAATGAATATGGCGGCCTGATCGCAATGGAGCAGGTGACCAACAGAATGAAACAATACACCGATTATAAAGAAGATGTCCTTTTGCCCCTAGCCCGTCGGTCCATTGAAGGAACCAGAAGATGAATGATATGAATAGCCCCGAGGCTGTTAGACGAAAAGAGCAAATACAACCCATGATTTCTTCAAAGGCTCGTACGGTCGTTGGTTTCAACAATGGGAATCTATTGCTCCCTTCCTTATGCTTCGAGTCCGCTCAGAATTTTGCAAAGCCTAAGAATAGCCAGGGTCTGCGTTGAGAGAGACAAAGAGCGGCTGATTACTCTCCAAACTATCAGCACTGGAAAAAATAATAATATCAAAATAAGAACAATCAAGTAGAGCGCTGTTCCCTGTATATCTCCAGGACAATTAATACTTTGTCGAATTACAATTCGCTTTGCAATTGAGGTCAAGGTCAAAGTAGCTTGTGTTTGGCCTCGACAGCATGGCTAAAGTACAATAGTTCTAGCTTATTCAATGGCTGGAGGAAAATAGAGCAATCGTACCTCTATTAACCGCTATTAACCGTGACTTTGGTTTTTCATCTTAATCAAATGCAAATACAAACGCAAATACACATAGAAAAAAATAACACAAAATCAAATCTTCGGAATTAGCAAATCAGAGCTTTCTCTCTCCTTTCTTGATAGATATTTAATACTCAGAGGGAACTCGCTTCTTGATCAAAATTTCAGTAATGATCGATCAAATGGGCAATTCCCATTCGCCCCTCTTATCAGCCGCTAGGCTGGCGAGGCTGGATCTTGGGGTCGCTGACCAATCGAGGGGCACTCAACACGGTGTTTGCTGCATATCCTCTATCTTCAGTGGATATTTGCTTCTTCGTATGTATTGTATGTATTAGGAGTTGAGCAAGTTGTACTTCATGCCAGAAACTACGTAACCTTTTATTCCGTCAAACATTTGCGCGGGATTGGCCACTAACCTAATCTTACATTACTGCAACCTTAACCATCCATCCGGGACTTAATTTTTCTCGACACTATCTCCTATCGCGCCATCGTCTTGAAAATTCGTCGGACTGCATGAACTTTGAAGATAATTTTACAGGACAGGATATCTGCAATCCAGATCGGGAGCCTATTCTGTCCTTGATAACGCGCGGCCGAGTACCATCGGGAGCCTCATGCAGAGATATTCGGGTTAAGAACTGGCGCAAAGTATACAATCTGCACTCGCCTGCGACAACATTTGAACACTGTGATTTTGTCGGATCGATTTAGCTTCTATTGCCCCACCTCATGGCGGAAATGAAAGATGCGGACCAGAAATTGGCTGACAGTGGCGATGTTGCGGTTCCCAGCAAAAACGGGGAGAGCGGGGATATGTCTGCGAGTGGGGGGCCAGCGAAGAAGAAATCAAGAAGCAGCAGAGACGCGGCTGCTATCAAACGACGCTGTGTCAGTACTGCCTGCGTTGCGTGTAGAAAGCGCAAATCGAAATGCGACGGCAACACACCGAGCTGTGCCGCTTGTTCGAGTGTCTATGGAACTGGTGAGTTGATCATAAGGAGCAATATGAGAAGAAGTTCGCAATCTGACCTTGACTACAACAGAATGTGTGTATGACCCCAACAGCGACCATCGACGAAAAGGTGTATACAAGGAGAAGATTGATAGTTTAAAAACGAAAAACTCGACTCTTCAGACTCTGATCCATGCCATATTGAATGCTGCGGAGGACGATGTGCCAAATCTAATTCGCCAAATCCGAACTTGTGAAAGCTTGGATGATGTTGCGGATAGTGTTCTTAAACAAGAGCAAGGGGGAGAGGCCGAAGACGATGAATTATATGACGATACAACATATGCTACTAGTTTGCCGACATTCGAGACCGAATTGTCTGGAAAGATGGGGGAATTGAGGCTTGAGAATGGCTCCGTACGATTTTTGGGGGGCACTTCCAACTTGATATACTTGGATCCATCAGATGACGAAGAAAGCTCCGGGCCAGAACAATTACACCAACAGGAAGACCCTCTAACGAGTTGGACATCGGTCACAAACGATACTGAAGTAATTGTGCATCTTATTAATATGTACTTCACATGGCACTATCCATATTTTACAACCTTGTCAAAGAGCCTCTTTTACCGAGACTTTCTTCTAGGGAAACCACAAGGCAATCCCAAGCGGACGGTTTACTGCTCAAGCCTTCTAGTCAATGCTATGCTAGCATTGGGCTGTCATTTTACAAATTCACCAAAAGGCTGCGCCGACCCGAATGATACCACGACAAAAGGAGATGCCTTCTTTGCCGAAGCTAAAAGGCTAATTGTCGAAAACGACGAATATGAGAAGCCGAGATTAACTACCATCCAGGCCTTGGCCTTGATGTCCGTGAGAGAAGCAGGATGTGGTCGAGAAGCAAAAGGCTGGGTGTATTCAGGAATGAGCTTCCGGATGGCTCAAGACATGGGCTTAAATATGGATTCTGGTGGGATAACCAACAACAAAGAAACCATGGACGAGAAAGAAATTGATGCGAGAAGAGTTACATTTTGGGGTTGTTTCTTGTTCGATAAATGCTGGTCAAATTACCTTGGCCGGCTTCCACAGTTGCCGGTGTCTAATATCACCGCGCCGAAGTATGATGTCTTCCCAGATGAAGACGCTGATATCTGGTCACCTTACACCGATAATGGTATTGGACAATTGCACTCACAAGCTTCTCGAACGAGGGCTATTGCACTGCAGATTTCTTCGCTTTGTGAGATTAGCAGTGATCTACTCACGTTCTTCTACAACCCACAACACATTGAAAAATCTGTTGGGAGAGTGCAAGAACTGAAGAAACTAAGCGAATTGCAAACAAGATTAGAAGCATGGAGGCGAGATCTTCCAAAGGAACTCGAGCCTAAAGAAGGACAATTACCCAATGTCTTACTCATGCAGTAAGTTGCAGCCTTACTTAACTTTAATCGGCTTTACTCACTTTATGCATAATTTGCTGACCTTTCGTGCTCAGCATGTTCTTCCACCTTTTGTACATCCATTTATTCCGCCCTTTCCTCAAATACAGCCCTTCAACATCTCCGCTCCCATCCCACGTCTCCCCTCGAAAACTTTGCACTCACGCCGCAGGCTCTGTTTCAAAACTCATGCGGCTTTACAAACGTACATATGGCCTTCGTCAGATTTGCAACATAGCAGTCTATATCGTCCACTCGGCTTGTACCATCCATCTCCTCAACCTCCCAGAAAAGACTGCAAAACGAGACATAGTTCATGGTGTAAAACACCTTGAAGAGATCGCCGAGGATTGGCTCTGTGCCCGCCGCACTCTCAGTATTCTCAGCGTCCTGGCCAGGAAATGGAATATCGACCTTCCTGAAGAAGCGGTCATAGTCTTCACCCGTACTGATACCCGCTTCGGCCACTTCAGCACCGCGGATGTCCCCTCGCCGAAACAAGAGCTCGTAGCTAATACTCCTCCGTCAAACACTTCGTCCCCCACAGCACCTTTACAACCATCACAAATCCGGTCCCAGAATCAGACGAAGCAGCGCTTTGAACTTCAAAATCAACTCCAAAAAAGCTTACATACCTACCGACCCGATAGTATCACCTCGTCACCTTTCTCCATTCCAACCACCATGGCCACTACACAACCACCAGCTACCTTCAATAGTAGCCTGGGGTCCTTGAATACCTCAACAGACTCCATAACATCTCTTCAATACCCGCAGACCCTCTTCAGCATAAACGAACCATCACATTCCACTTTCCCGCCCAACAGTAGTACTCCGATATCAGACCCCTCTACAGCCGCCTCCGGTAACATGACTCGCCAAGTGTCCCCAAACACTATGTTCGGTGGCGTTGATGCTCTAGTGGAAAGTCAAAATTGGTGGCTGCGTGATCAAGCTTCTCTTGTTGTTGGATTTGATAATTGGATGGATGTGGGTACCGATTTTAATGGGAATGGAGAAGACATCAGGATGGGATCAACGGCCGCTGTAAAGGTAGATCCTTTAAGCGCCACAGGGACGGGGTTTTACATGTCGCCAAACACGAGGAATAGAGATGCGTTTAGTGATGATGACTGGACGTATACCTAATCAAGAACAGCGATACACATATATATATGGAAAGATGTTATCGGGATTTTCTTAATTTTATATATTCCAAAGCATTTTCGCAATGCAAGGAAGATATTAATGATTGATGAATGGTCGGGATGAATGGAGAGAATGGCTTGATTTTATTGACATTGTGTAAAATTTATACGGTTGATAGAAGTAGAGGGAGTATTCTCTTTCCTCGAAAAGCCAACAAGGTATTACGGTGGGGACGTTTCCAACGCCTTCTCATATATCTCCCCTCTAAATAGAATAGAAGGCAAACTATCTTCTTTCACAACCAAGATATTCAATACCCAATAATTAAAATATCAAAGATTGCTTTCTTGTAAATTTTCGCTGAGATATAATCATTATGACACCCCTAGGAGCATCAAACTGGCACGTGCACCCCAAGCGAATATCAAAAAATTTGTGACTCAACACCATGCTGAACTCCATGCTTTCCAACAACAATTGAGCCATTCTATTTCACCAACTAATCTGCCAACCTGTTTTCCACACGCCTCATTCCCCGAGCCATTCGGCCTAACCCTTTATTTCTCCGGAAAATGTCTTCTTCGTTCTCCAACCTAAAATACACGGACACTGAGCAAGCAGAGATCAACCAATGGCTCACCACGTCTGATCGCCTCAAGTCCAGCAGTGGTGATGTGAATTCCTTACTTACGGCACTGAATACTCATCTTGCATCCCGTACTACCCTTCTGGGGATCAAACCCTCGAAAGCGGATGTTGAGCTCTACCATGCCCTCGCCCCGTCCATCAAAAACTGGAACTCCGAGCAACGAACTGGAGAGCACGGCCACCCTAATATTGTGCGACACGTTGATTTCGTACAGAACTCTTCTGTCTTTGGCCTTTCCATCCCCGAGGAAGAGAAGGTGAAGGTCGATCCTGAGGAAATATTATATGTCAAACCACCGGTCGATGCCAAGGCTGAGAAAGAGCGGCTGAAGAAGGAGAAAGCGGCAGCGGCAGCGGCAGGTGGTGAAGAGAAAGTTATTGCCGATCGTGGCGGGAAGAATCTGGTTGAGAAAATCGTTGATAAGGTTGCGGACGTAAAAAACGCCGCTGTTGGCGCTGTAGTGGGGGAGGGCGTCGTTCCAGAACAAACACAAAAGAAGAAGGAGAAGAAGGAGAAAGCACCCAAACCAGCAAAAGCACCCGCGCCTGCTGCGCCACTCTCGCCATGCTTGATCGACTTGCGTGTTGGACATATCCTCAAAGCAGTCAAGCACCCGGAGGCCGACTCCCTCTACGTTTCCACCATTGCCATGGGTGACAAAGCCGGCACGGAAGACACCTCTGAGTACGAAGGCCAGGTCGTCCGTACCGTATGCTCGGGACTCAATGGACTCATTCCCCTTGAGGAAATGCAAGGGAGATATGTTATTGTTGTATGCAACCTGAAGCCTGTAAAGATGCGTGGTATCAAGTCCTGCGCCATGGTCCTGGCTGCGTCACCAAGACTGAAAGAGGGAGAAGAGGATCACCATGCCGGGCCTGTAGAACTCGTTACGCCACCCGAGGGTTCGAAGGCGGGAGAGCGGGTGTTCTTTGAAGGGTGGAAGGGAGAGCCGGAAGGTGTTTTGAATCCAAAGAAGAAGGTGTGGGAGATGATTCAGCCCGGGTTTACGACGACAGCAGATTTGGACGTTGCGTTTGATGCTGCTGCTGTTAAGGAGTTGAGCAAGGAAGGAGAGGAACCCAAAACTGGAGTTGGCAAGTTGATGACTGAGAATGGTAGTTTATGTAAAGTTAAGACGTTGACAGGAGCCATTGTTAGATAGACATCCGTTCCTTAGCTCCCTTGACCTCTAAAATGAATGAAGAAATATGATAACTTTTTCATGGCCTCGATCTAGTTTCAGTCACAGGTGATCAGTCAAAGCCTTGGACTTGTGAAATACCAAACAAATATCCCATAGTTGATCGTACCGCATCTGTTGATTCATCCCAGATTTATCTAGATTTACTTTTTTTTCATCCCCCCACAATGAGTGATACCAGTCCCTTACTTGAACCCCCTTCCTAGCACTACCCGCTCGAAATGCCAAAAGTCCCGCTATGCCCAAATTTCAATGCCTTTTCCCATTTCAACATCAAAAAACCCAATTGTAATCTGAGAAGGTAGAATATTTCTTGACGCCGGTCACCATGCATCCAAACATTCGCTGCTGCTTGCTTTATTCGCTGAATATAGCTCCAGGTGGTATCGTAAAGGACTGACATGTAAGAATCTTATTTTTCTTAACCTTTTTTTTTTTTTTGTATCCGGCACTCTCACTTCATCAGAGCAGCCTGACCGACATCCCTTGACCGTTTGAACACCAATTTTGGAGGTGGCTCATCCGTGTCGTCATCGTCAACCTCCATACTATCATCTGCCTCTAGCACATCAGACTGCGGCGAACTTAATTCTTTTCTCATCAATGGAGATCTCAGGATTCTCCCCTTCCCTTCTACCCGCGGTTCAGGACTTGGCACGACCGGATCCTTAACCTTATCCTCCACTCTTAACCTCTCAATCTCCTTTTCTGCCGTTTCCTTCACTTCGGCCAGCTTCTTCTTAATGTTAGCAATTTCAGTACCACACTCGCCTTCCCTCAAGAATTGATGGGCCGCATGTTCACATTGTCCTTGGCTCCATTCCAAGCCTTTGTCCAACTCATCAAAAATATCTGGGGGAGCATTATCACCACCCCGTCTATATCCTCTTAATAACCCGATACTCAGTGTGCTCCCTACATTATCCGACTTAGGGGAAATAGGGCTTGGACGTCCCATCTCCCTTGTGGATATGAATTTTAGCTTGGCTCTGTTGAGCTCTTGACCGCTGTCGGTATCATCGCCGGTATCACCGACAGCCAAACTCTGTCCATGTCCCCCTTCAGTAGCCGTCGTTTGCGCCGCTATTAATTGCCTTGTATTGTCTCCAGGTTCAAGCACTGTGTCATCATTATCATCATCGTCGTCACCAACCTCGAGTTCCGCTGCTCTCCTCATCTCAATCATCTTCGCCGCCATCTTCCCCCTCCGCATAGTGTTCCGACTGCCGCTTATGAACTTGACCAACTCCTCAAAAGCCGTTTGTACCGCACTGTCATAATATACAATGATCATCGACCGTGTTCTATATTTCGGAGCCAGAGACTCCCCCGATGCAACAGATCCCGTCTTGCGTTTCCGTAAGACTGCTGCACCCGATTGGGTCTGTCCTGGTGTGGTAGGTTGAGAGACTTGTCGTTTTACCGCACCGCCCAAAGGCCGTGGAGTGATGCCCGTTTTTGCAAGTAGCGGGGTACTCACGGCAGCCGAGGAATTCGGTCGTTGCTGGTTGGGAGAAAATCCATTCTGATTCGATTTAGGTGAGTCAAATGGATTCATCGGTATCTCGGCGGCGGCATCCGGGTCGCTGGATAGAAACGGATTGTCGTTCCCATCTTTCGGGCGGAGGGATTCTGTCGAACCTTTATTCTTTATGGAGCGTGTGGGCGGGCGCTCACTCTCTGTCAATCGCGCGAGTTCGATTTGTCTGAAGGCGATTTGACCGTTCAGGTCATCGAGGCGGGTGGTCCATTCGGGGACCGATTTGCAGAGTGTCTCCAGAGCCTCTGCTGTTGAGAAGCTGGCCGCCATGGTTACGAAAATGCTGTTTGTGTGAATGCCGAAGCGACAATGCGAATATACGAGCAGAGAATGAATGAATGATAAGATACGTGACGAATAGCACGAGCAAAACAAAGGAACTCGTCACGACTAAGAAGCGAGCCGCATTGGAAAAGAATACCGAGGTTGAACGAAGGGGCTGTCCAAAGATACTACTATTGTCCGGTCCGTGAAGAGTTAAAGCTGCGTCATTGTCAAAGGATCTTAGAGTTTAGGACCCTCGTAGGTTTTTGAGTTGAGGCTGGCGAGGGGGTCACGGCTGTCGGCTTGCACCGCACGATCGACAACACGGGGGCGGGGGGGTGGGTGCTCTTTTTCAGAGTCGGGGTGACAGCTCTGATATAAAAAAAAAC